>JANHFP010005063.1:45881-59134 GCA_032468135.1 Calamaria suluensis
AATTCTTCAGACAGCTGTCTGAAGAATTCTGGGAGTTGAAGTACACAAGTCTTACAGCTGCCAAGTTTGAGGACCTCTGTTCTTAAGCACAAGACACCTCAAGGAAAATAAAGGGGAAGGGCAGAGTAACATATTTCTATTTTTTGGCCAAGATGTCAGTCCTCTATTATTTCTTATTTCTCTTTAAAAAAAGCAAGCATTTGAATCACAATGGTACAAGATCTGCAAAGTTATTACAGCAAAAAATAATTCTTATTAAAAAGATAACAAAGCTCCATTATGAAACTGGAAGTAGTTAGAACCACTTTCTGTGCTCTTTACTACTAAACACCTTAAACAAATCCAGCAGTTGCAAGAAAATTGGGGTTGAGTTGGAAAGTTATTTTCGGCTGCAACTTCTATGGAGAGAGACTGACATATTATATTCACTTTGCAAGATTTAAACATATAATCACCAACACCATCCTTGCATTTTCTATCATTTGCAACTGTCTCTTAATACTGAGGTTGTTTCAGTTGCATTTTCCCATTAAGACAGAAGCCAGGGAAGTGAGAGAAGATACATATAACTTTTGGGAAACCGACTCTGTGTTTTGCCCTCCAACCGGTCCCCATACAGCCATAAGGTTCCCTGTCCCTCCCCCAAATGAACTCAGAAATGTTATCTCCCATCCCATTATAAAGCAACAAATGGCGAACTCTTGAAACCCCCAAGCCAAATAACAGAATATCTAAGCATCTGTCACTTCCTGGGGTGAAGGAAATAGATTGAGTGGGTAAACAAAAGGAAGAAACATTATTTTAAGCCTCTAGCTTATTAACAGTCCCTCTCTAATCTGGCCTGTTATTTCTCCACTAGGCTCAGATTCTCCCATTCTTCTTCAAAGCAAGCCAGATTCATCCATTTATTTATGTATTTATCTATTTATTAAATGTTGAAGCTTATTATTCCACTTTCAAATTATGAAGCATGCCATCTCTCCCTTCCATTAGAGTGCAAGGCAAACTAGGGTTGCACTGGAAGAGTTCCAGAAGGTGGCTATGGAATGAAAGATTTACACCAGGGATCAAAGGGTGGCCCAATAGCACCCTTTTGCCTGCTTCATGTCATCAGGAAGGCAAAGAAGATGCGAGGGACACCAAATGTAAGACATGTTTAATCTCCCTTGAGGAACCCCACTTTTTCACAGCTGAATGCACAATCAGGCAACTGCCTTTGCTTTGAGTACTGTTAAAGTCTTCCACCAGAGTCTCAAACACACTTCAGACTTTCCCCCCCTTCTCATAAATCTTACTGCTATTAAAGGAGTAAAAAAAGAGAGAGAGATGCCGGATGAACTGGCCCCAGCAGTCAACCCGCCACACCGCCACAGCGCAAGGTCAGATGTTAATAGGGTCGCTTGTATTCAGGTTCTCTAAACAATCACAAAGCTTGTTGAACCGAGTCCTAATATTTCCTGAGCCCAATAGTTTTGGGCCGAGCCAGAGAGTGCACAGGAAATAGGATTCTCTTGCCCAAAAAAACGAAGGGGGGGGAGAGCAACCAAAGAAGCCATTCAAACTCAGGCAAATTTCCCTTGGTAGTTTCCTGGTTTGCCTCTGGCTTCACTCAACACCGATTAACCACACTCAGCTGGAAAGAGAGGCAGCAGAAGTGTTTGTTGAAACAAAGAAGTAGACATCCCCTTTCCTTTAAGGGGGGAGCTGGTCATACTCCCCCTCCCCACTGCCATTGAGAAACACCGTGTAGTCAAAGGAGGGGGGGTCTTTGTATTTCTCCTCCCACTCCAGCAAAAAAGAAAAAAAAAGGGGGGGGGGAAACCCTGCTATCCCCGGTAGCCATTTCACTTCAGAGTAGGGTCGGGTGGGAGAAAAAGCGGATAACTTTTCCATCCCTCGTGTCTGATGTAAAGGGAGCGTTCTCTGCCTTATCTTCCACGCCGCGACTTTGGGCTTAAAATTCTTAAGGATAGGATGGCGCGGCGGCGGCGGCGATGTTACAAAGCCCCTAAGCCTACAAAGTCTACAGAGTTCCCCAACAAGGCGACGGCGTTGTAAGGAGCCTCCGGCATTTGATCTGGCCACGCATCGCTGCAAGGAAGGGCAATCTTCGTGGTCTCTTCAAGACAGTTCCCTCCCCCCCCCCATGAAACCGCGGGAAAAAGGACTGCATTCCCCAGGCCATTTAGCCCCAGTCCCTTCCGAGAAGTAAATAAGATCCCTTCCGAGAGTTAACCAAGATCGCCGGTGAGCCCCCAAAGCGCTGTGAAGACGAGTCTCTATGCACGCGAGCTTCTACAAAGGGTAGAATTACTCCAGGAGAAAAGCCCCCCACCTCACCCCAACCCGCGCTTCCAAGGAGTGCTTAAGTCCCCAGCGAAGGGTATTTGTAGCCGGGGAGTAGGCAGGGCAAGCCCCATCGCCACGGCTTCGGCGTGCTCAGAAAAAGGGCAAGCGATGAGACATCCCTTTCACCGGCACAAGGCTGGGAGGGAGACTCTCACTTTCCGAGAGGGGGGGGGTGATGCGAGTTACGGTGGGACCCTTCTTCCCCCCCCCCCCGCGAAGGCTCCCTCTCCACCTCGGTGCAAGCGAGGAGCCCGGAGGAACAGGCGAGGGTCCCGCCACCACATTCAACCGTTCGCTTTCAAGTGGGCTCAGCCAAGCAACCTCCTCTTGCATCCTTCGCTTGCTCTGGGGAGGGAGTGGAGGATGAAGAGCAGCGGGCGGCTGCCAGACGTGGCTAAACCCTCGCGCGCCCTTTTTGGGGCCGTCGGAGCTTCTTTCGGGCTTACCTGCCGCGACGAGAGGAAGAAGCCCGGACGCTGCCAGCAGGACTAAGAAGGCGCCGCTGGCTGCGCCCATGCTGGCGCCGGCCAAGGACGAGGGGGCCGCGGCCGCCGATGCACAAAGAAGCCTTTGTGGCTTCGCTCGCGTCTCCTCTGGGCTAAGTGGCGGCGGCGGTGGCGGACTGGAGTTTCCCGAAGAGGTTGCCTGTCCGACCAGCTCCCGCTGGCTCCTAAGCTGAAGGGAGGAGCTGCCGCTCCGCCTTCTCCGAGCGGGATCCGCGCCCTGCAACTGGCCGCGGCGGGCGACTGGGGGAAGCGGGAGCTGAGGCCGCCTGGCGGGCGCGGACGTCCCTTCACGCTGACCGGCCTCTTGCTCGGGCTATCCTGCTGCCCGTTGGCCGACCGAATGACCGACCTGCAGTCCCAAAGCGAAGGGAAGGAGGAGGGGGGGAGGCGCTCCCTTCTTTTGGCAGCCCCGCGTCCGGCGAACGAAAGGGCGGCAGGAAGCCCGGCCTGGCCCCGGGCGCACGGCGCTGTGAGGGACTTCGGTGACCAATCATGAAGGAGAGCGATCGGATGCCTTCGGGGCAGCTCACGTTGCCTTTGCAGCGGAAGGCCCAAATTGGAAGCAAAACCTATCAAGTTTAGTAGGTCGAGTAACCCGAGTTACTTATTTACCCGAGTAACTCCCGGGTAAATAAGACACAACGGTGCTTACGGTGTGACTTCTCGTAAGCGTTGCATTATTATTTATTTATTTGATTTATATACCGCCCCATCTCCGAGGATTATTGCATTGCAAAATCGCGGTGAAGTAGGAACGTTATTTTTGACCCCCCACCCAGAAAAAAAAATTGTCTGTGGAACGGGCTACAAATGTTGTCACTTAAAAGCACCTCTTCTACAATAACTGAAGCTTTACTTTCCACAAAAATACCCAGTTGGCTGTTAGTCAGAGAGAGATCCTGCTGATTTATGTGTATACTTGATTTCTGATTAACAAGCAAAAACAACCTATTCCCAGTGTGGGATTATTTTAAATGTATATAGATCTAGAATTAACAGCACTAACCCTTGATTCCTTTTGGAGATAACTAAAACCACAGCTGCCTGGGTTCCCTGGCTTTCCATCATAACAAAATCCACTTTTTCAGGATTGGGTTTCAGTCAGTTCATCCTATTCCATACACAAGTTGCCTTGGAATGGAAACGTTGGAAAGCTTATTACTACACCTGGATTTGATGAAAAGAAGAAATCTGAGTTGGGTGTTGTCAGCACTCAGGTGATGCTTCATCCCAAGTTCCTTAAGAACCTCTCCCAACTTGTTCAGATACTTATTCAATAGGCATGTAGGACAATATCCAAAATGGATTCATGGAGAACCACATAAAACAACTGCTACAGTACAAAATAATAGTTTCCCAGCACCACTGGTAGTCTGCCCACAGGTTAAAATTCCACAGCCAGTGGTATCCAAAATCTATTGAATATCCCATTATATCGGTGATGGCGAACCTATGGCAAGGGTGCCACACGTGGCACGTGGAGTCATATCGGTGGGCATGTGAATGTTGCCCTAGTTCAGCTCTGATAGTATGTGTGTGCTGGCCAGCTGATTTTCGGACCTTCTGGGCCCATCAGAAGTCAGGAAAGAGGCAGTTTCCAGGCTCTGGAGGGCCTGGGGGGGTGGGGAAGGCCCGTTTTTCACTCTCCCCAGGTTCCAGAGCCTTTCTAGAGAGGGTAGGGTGAACTGAATTATGTGTGTGGGCACTCGGATGTGCAACTGCCCCCCTCAAAAAAAAAATTGCATTTTGCCAATAAAGATTTTATATCAGTAACATTGATAAGCACAAATAATTTTAGTTACTGTTTTTACTCATATTCATTTGTTCATATTCTATGGAGGGAGGAGCAATACCGTATTTTCCTGAAAATAAGACCCTGTCTTATATTTTTGGGGAACCCTGAAATAAGTGCTTGGCCATATTGCCATGCAGTTAAAAGCCCGATTGGGTTTATTATCAGGGGAGGTCTTATTTGGGGGAAAACAGGGTAGTGTGTGAAACTGGCTTATCCCAAATGTTGCATGTTGATTTACGTGCACTGACACAAGGTATGAAGAAAGAGGAAATGTGGGTACTTGAACAGTTTTAATCTTAAATATTGAAAATATAGTTCATAGCATCTTAAGTATTTGATTCCACCATTTCTTACAGCTACTGCAAGAAAAGATAAATACCAAAGTACATAAGTTGTTCGTATACAGAAGTTAGAATATCAATAAAGTCTTTGCAAAGGCCATTCCAATGCCAGCTCTGAGAAGTCCCTGCATTGGGTCACCATTTGATTTTTTTATTCTAAAGGTGGGACAGTGAAAAGGCTTTCCCCCCCTTAAATGCAGACACATATGTAGCATAGTGTCAATAAATAAAAATGAAATAAATGTACTAATTGTGATAGCATAACAATCAAGACGGCCACTATCAGGGCATACAGTAAATAAAATCTTAAAGGTAGAATGACAATGTCTAGGATATTTATCTGACATTATGCAAACAAATGACATTGATGGAATGTCAGGTTTCCAGGGATGTCTGGTGAAATTTGATCTTAGAAAATATAAACAGACTAAGGGTCCAAATAAATTTGGAATATCGATACTTTTACAATAAGATTAATTATAAGGAACAAACAACTTTTATGGTAAATAATCCTGTTTTGTTTTTTACAAGACAAAACAAAGACAAGCAATTTCATGGTTTCAAAAATGATAATAGAGGGGACTAAAGTTTTTAAGTAGAGAAGATTTACAAGCCAATAAAAATACTGAAGGAGACTTTTGAAGAGTGGAATTATAAAAAAATAGCTACGCTATCAACAATGTCTGCAATAATGTATGTTTTTATGGATAGGCTATGCCCAAAATATGTTTTGAAGAAATGATAGATGCATGATAACATCTACCAGGACAGAGGCGGTATTGAAAATTGATTTACAACTGGCAGGCCAAGAGAACCACTTAGAAAATGTTTTAACAAAATGGATCTATTTTATTATTTTACCACCCAAGGTTTTAAAATTTAAAAGGGAAATACCAATGACAAACCAAGAGAGTGACTTGAGTTATTTTTTTTTCCTTTTGGTTTTAAAAGAGGTTTATTAATCCCTTGAAAAAACTCTGTTTTATGGGCTAAAGAAGAAATGAAGAGAATTCAAATTCTACAGCAATATTTGAATAAACTAAAGATTAAGACTTAGAAGGAAAAGGAAGGGAAATAAAATTGGTTTATTTGAGCAGGGTTAAAATAATATACAGTTACTTCTTATCATTCTTTATGGACTGTGTGCTGACAGTGGGACTGAAAAGATTTATTATTATTATTATTATTATTATTATTATTACTACTACTACTACTACTACTACTACTACTACTACTATTATTATTATTATTATTATTATTATTATTTAAGTTTAGCTTAGTTCACCATTGTAATCAAAAGTCTTAATAAAACTACAGATGGCAAATTGGAACGACAGGTAAGGTGCCTTTTTACTATAAACTATTTTATATTGGCTAGTGGTAGTCTAGTGAATAGTTGCAGCTTTCTCAATCCTGGCTCCAGATTTGTTAGGAAATCCCAACCAATAAAAAAGAAAGAATCAATACTACTGAAGAAGACCATTTGTTTCTATGGCCTCCTCTTGAGTCAGAAATTCAGAAATAAGAAACAAGAATATATTGAAATAGTACTCCATAACATTTTGAGTAGCATCCTGAGTTTCTCTGCTATGAATGAAATGGCTTCTTCCATTTTAACTTATTCTTCCCTTTAATTATTATCTTCCAGGACAGATTATTACATACCCGGGGGAATAGGTATCAATCAAAAAGCCTTTCTCCTTTTTGGCTTATGTTCACACTTCTATATTTTTCCAGCACATTATCAATCATGTTCAATCCACTTACTGGCCCGTTCTTTAATTGCCAATTTGAAATTCGTTTTGAAATCGTGACATTTATTTAAATCCTCTGATAATATAGACTAAATTTTAAGCAAGGTTTGGCTAATTCCTGGCGATAGTAAACTGAAATGAAAAGTTATTTATGAACTAAAAGGAAAAATAGGATAGTGCTAGTATAGCAATTCACGAGAGTCAATGTTCTCATATGAAATTGTTTTTTAACAGATGTTATATTTTATTGCTTAACAAAAACCCTAGTTACTATAGATTTGGATAAAAAGTAATAGGGAGTTATAAGGATCAACAAGCTTTTTCTCAGGTTAACTAAATAAAGTAGGGATGGTGCAAACTGTTCAGGTAGGTTTTCATTTAATATTTAGAACAAATAAGCAATAATGTGTAAGAGATCCTAAATCTCAGTTTTAAAAATAATTGATGGAAAGGGTGTCTGTTAAAGCACATTAAATCTAAAGGTAAAGTTTTCCCTTTGTGCTAGTCATTTCTGACTAAAGAGGGCGGTGTTTATCTCCATTTCAAGGCCTAAGAGCCAGCGCTGTCCGATGATGTCTCCATCGTCATGTGGCCGGCATGATTAAACACCAAAGGCGCACGGAACACACTACCTTCCCACCAAAGGTGGTCCCCTATTTTTTCTACTTGCATTTTTACGTGCTTTCGAAACTGCTAGGTTAGCAGAAGCTGGGACAAGTAATGGGAGCTCACCCCATTACACGGCACTAGGGATTCGGACCGCTGAACTGCCAACATTCCGATCAACAAATTCAGCTGCCTTACCATGCTGAGCCACCATGTGTCCCTATTCCTGTGTACACAGTGTGTTTTATTTGTTTGCCCTTCAAATGTCCACTGCAGGGTGTTTTTTCAAGAGGCCACTGGACAGTCTTGTTTTTTCTTTGAAGATGTTTCATTGTTCATCCAAGAAGCTTCTTCAGTTCTGACTGGATGGTGGGGAGATGAAGATGCGTCTTGCATGAGAAGCAGAATGTCTTCAGAGAAGAACAAGAAAGTCCAGCTGCCTCTTGAAAAAGCATCTTTGGGACAAGTATGACCTGAATGACTGAGAAGCTCCATAGCCATTTAGCCATGCACTTTGGAATGAACACCCTTCAAACAGTATGGAAGTATGAACAAATTTCCAAAAAAATTTGCAGACTACAGGAACCATTTGCACTTCAGTTTGATATACAGACAACACAGGCTCATCGCCAACAGCCTGCACCTGTGTTCAACAGTGAAGGGTGTGAAGAGCTCTTCAACAGTGAAGAGCTGAAAGCATCCTGCAAAAAACATAGCTCCACAACACAGTCCTTTCAGCAGTTTTCACACACACACACACACACGGATCTTGTCCGTTTCGATCCATGGGGTCTCTTTCTCACCAGCAGTCGTTCTGGTGTAAGAATGAGGCACTCGGTAGTTGTAGCCTAAGATATGAGCTACTCTCTGCATGAAGGAAATGTCTGTATCTCCTAAAACATCATTAGATGAACTTGGCACTGGGATCACCTGCTGGTCCTCTGTCCAGCTTGCAGATGCTTTTAAGGAGTCCTTCCGGGGTCTTTTGTGGACGGAATCATGGCCGAACCTCGCAGTGGCCTCCTCTTTACCCTCATTTGAAAAACTGCGAGATGAGGCGCATGACCCAGATTTGAACTCTTTCCCTTCATTTTTTGCCCTAGGAATCAAAATGGAGTTGTCTCCATGGGCCGCACAGAGTGGGCTGGGGTCGCAGGCGGTAGGCACTTTTCTGGAAACCCTCCTGCTTATTCCTGAGTGCTTCCTCTTCGGCCTGCAGCATCTTGATGATTTGGATGAGCTGGAAGAGGCGCTTCCAAGTTCCAAGAAGGCTCCACACACATTTGCACTACTCAGGTGTCCCTGATGATACAGACAAACCTCCAAGTGGCCTCAATGACCCTCTTTAAAAAATGCAAATGACCAGCTGTCTGCAAGGAATATAAATCCTTCCATTCTCTACCATCTAGTCAGAGTTGAAGAAGTTTCTAGGATGAGAAGCGAAACTTCTTCAAAGAAAAACAAAGAAACTCCAGTTGCCTCTTTAAAACGCACCTTTGAGACATGACCTGCAGGACCTCCATAGACATGTGCACCACAATCAACATACTTTTGATGGTTGATAATAATTCTAGATGTAGCGATAAATTCCAAGCATGAAAATTATAACAAAGGAAAACATAACATCCTTGTCAAGAAGCTGTCATGCTAACATCATGCCGGTAGAAATCAGTTTAAGACCAAAGTACCACAAACCGAAACCATATGAATTAATGACTAATTCCTGAATTGCATCTCAAGCTGCAGTTCCTTAATAACCATCCCTTATTCTTCCAAACATTCAGAGTACTCCAAATGTTTTGCGGTACTTTAAAATATATAGCGCAGAACTAAGAGTCTCAGTTGCATCAGTATTAAAACAGTCTCCCACTGATTTGGAAGAACAGGACGTTCAAGGCTGTTGTTTCAACAATTGTGTTAATAATTGATATCAATTTCATCTACTGCCTTCCATTTCTTCTAAATATAAGCTATTGGCTTGCAAGCATCAATTAATATTGCTAGGGCCATTAAGAGATATCTAATTTCAAAGCCAGCTATAACATCAGGACCAAAAAGTCCAGATAACTATTGCTTAAACTGAGCAAACTGCCAAGAAGCTTTCTGAGATAAATCAAATTTAGCTTTAAGATCTATTGCAATTGATCCAGTTTAGTTTTCCAATGTCCATCTTGTCTGTCAAGCAATTTTTCATCATACTTTGATGGACTAGAACTAGATAGATTTCCATGGTTCAGTATTGGCAGGCAGTTCTTCCAATTTTGGCAAAATAAGACACCAGAGGTGGGATTCAGCAGGTTCTAACCCATTCTAGGGAACCGGTAGCAGAAATTTTGAGCAGTTCAGAGAGCTGGTAAATACCACCTCTGACTGGCCCCGCCCTCATCTATTCTCGGCTCCCAGTTGATCAGAGGTAAATGGGGATTTTGCTGTAACCTTCCCCTGGAGTGGGGAGGGAATGGAGATTTTACAGTATCCTTCCCCTGCCACGCCCACCAAGCCATGCCCACAGAACCAGTAGTAAAAAAAATTGAATCCCACCACTGGAAGGCACTTGTGCAGCTATGCACAAAACCAACTTCTGCAATGGAGACCAGAAGCTACAGGCAGAAAACCAGCAATCCCTTCAACACCATGGTTCACCAACATTCCCACTAATCCAGTGATGGCTAACCTTTTTGCCATCGCGTGCCAAATGTGGGGGGTGCCCAGAGGGGTTGCATGTCCACGTGCCCACACCCATAATTCAAATAACCCCACCGTCCCTAGAAAGGCTGTGGAGCCTGGGGAGATTGAAAAGCGGGCCTTCCCCACACACACAGGCCCTCCAGAGTCTGGAAACAGCCTCTTTCCTGATTTCTAGTAGGCCTGGAAGGCCCGAAAATCAGCTGGCCACTGCCTGCATGCGTATCAGAGTTGAACTAGGGCAACACTCACGTGCCCACCAATATGGTGCCGCATGCCACTTGTGGCACCCATGCCATAGGTTCGCCATCATGGCACTAATCCATTTTGCTCGTGAACACCAGAACATAAGAATTGACCCAATCTCCTTTTTCATTTCCCATTCATTGTAACTCTCCTTCATTATAACCTCTGATAATGGAAAAAAAATCCATACTGAATTTATTTATTATTTATTTATTATTTAGATTTTTATACTGCCCCTCTCCAAGGACTCGGGGCGGTTTACAGCCGACTAAAACAAACAGTACAATAATAGAATTTAAAATTAATATATATATATATATATTCTGGCTGTCCTAAAGATTTACAATTTAAAATTATCAAAAATTTAACCTATAAAATTTTAAAAATTACAAAATTTTAAGTTTTAAAATTTAAAACCGTTAATCTATAATCTAGATCAAGATCACATTACAGAGGTTGAGAAAGAAAATATTAGAACTGAAGACCAGCTACAGTACTATATTGCCAAACAAAATCTGGAGTTTGTTTTGGAACCCGGGTCTGAAGTTATATCTAGATTATAGCATTTCTCAAACTTGGGCAAATTTAAAATGTGTAGGCCTCAATTCAGAATTCTCCAGCCAGCACTGAGAAACAGCTTGATTGAATATGCCTTTAACCTGAATCCTATGGAGGTAGAAAGTATGGTTTGTTTATTTATTTGTTTGTCAAATGTGTACAAGATAGCAGGTATGAATATGAACATGGACATGAACGAAGGAAATGAATGTAAATAAATGGGGACAGTAGGACAGGGATGGTAGGCACGCTGATGCGCTTTTGCAAGTCCCCTTTACGGACCTCTTAGGAATGGGGTGAGGTCCATGGTAGACAGGTTGAAGGTGGATGTCCAATGTCCAATGAGGCACCTCAAACTGCTAAATGAAAAATCAAATTGCTGGCACAATTTCCTGGCCTTCATTTTTTAAGAAGCTATTCTCAGTTAATGGGGAATTAAAATGAGTTTGCGTGTATGATGCAAATGAGGAACTTCTAATAGAGCAGCTGAAATGTGACTGAACAGGTTTAGGTGAGATCTGATCTCATTGCCAGTACCAGAATTGAAAAAAAGGCAAATTGTTCAAAAGGACCAATGCAAGGAGGAGAAATTGCACCAAGTTAAGCATTTTCAGACGTACTTAGAAATACAATAGAATGAAATCAGTGGCACCTTTGAGAGCACCTGGGTTAACACACATAAAAGCAGAACTCTGCTGTTATTCAAGCTGTCTTTGGCTTGAAAAATGGGGAAAAGGTTAAGTGGGATGACCACACTCAAAGCAGTTACACAGCAAAAACCAGGAACGTAAGAAATAAAGAGTCTTTAATGCAAAGAACTCAACTTCTTGGTCGACGGTGGGTTAAATACGAAAACAAAACTAGGACAACTGTCAAGACCCAGGCTGGCTGCAGTCCAGGGTTAATTACTAAGATAAGCACAGGCCGAAATGACTCAGGAGGTTCTTATCCAACACAGGTATCTTCAGTCACTCAAACTGATTCCACTTCTTTGACTCCAGCATTTGTTACGCACAAGCGGCTGCCTTTGAACGAGTTCCACTCAGCTG
This sequence comes from Calamaria suluensis, assembly GCA_032468135.1. NCBI lineage: Eukaryota > Metazoa > Chordata > Lepidosauria > Squamata > Calamariidae > Calamaria > Calamaria suluensis. The sequence continues at coordinate 57,771 of JANHFP010005063.1, forward strand.
TGCCTTCATTTTATTATTTATTTATTTATTTTTATTTCTTGGATTTCTATACCGCCCCTCTCCTTGCGGACTCGGGGCCGTGTACAGCCAAACATTTAAAACATAAATATACAATAAAATATTAAAATAAGATTAAACTAATCTGGCCAGGATGGGCAAGGGAATCTCTCTCCAGCCAAGAACAGCGCAAACCGCAATGTGCTGGTTTGAATATGGTTACCGTATCTTTCGGACTATAAGACGCGCCTAAATTTAGCAGACGCAAACGGCAACAACCAAAAAATATTTTTTGGCCTCCCTTTTTTTCGGGGTCTTTTCCAGGATTTTTGAACCTAATTTCAGCCCGTTCTTCAAAAACCTCCAGCGACGGAGCAATTCACAACTTCCGGTGGCAAGTCGTTCCGCCGGCTAATGGTTCTCACTGTTGGAACGCCTCCCCTTAGTTCCCCGGGTGGCTCCTCCCCTTGCTTAGTTTCCACCCGTTGCTCCTTGCCTTGCCTGACTAGGTGGCTCAGTGGCTAAGGCACTGAGCTTGCCGATCCGAAAGGTCGGCAGCACCGGCTTGGGTTCGAGTCCCGAGCCTCTCCTGCGTGAGCAGGGGGTTGGGCTAGATGACCTCCAAGGGTCCCTTCCAATTCTTGTTACTGCTTTTTTTTTTTTTAACTGCCTTCTGGTCCTTTGGAATTGACCTCCCCCCTTTGTCTTTGGGGCATCCCCTCAAATATTAAGATGCTGCTAAAGATTAAGCGTGAAGGTCAGCTCTGTTATTAATTTCTTTTCCAAAGTGTGGCTTGTTCTGGTTTTTCCTACAATTGTCTCGGAGGGAAGTCATAATCAACTCTGCTTTCACTCTTCCCAGAAACAGAGGAGTGTGGGTGTGTGATTGTGTGTCTCTGTGTGTGTATCTATGGCACAACAACCCCCCCCCTTCATTAATAAAGGGTTCTTCCACATTGCCTCACTCTGCCAGAAAGTAGTCTGTTTATTTTGGCACCTTGCAATCTGTTCCTTCCCAGAAGTCCGAGTTAATCACTTGGTGGTTTGGGAACGATTAGCCACTGATCAAAAACAAGGACTTTCTTGGAATCTCTCTCTCGATATTGTTGTTTTTTGCTGATATTTAAAATTATTTGGGTAACCAGTTACCTCCACAAAACACACGCACACACACACACACGTTAATAATGTTTTTGCTGATATTTTAAACTTAAGGGAGACTAGTATAGATCTATTTCGAGCAATTTAGCTCTCATCAGCTAGCCATACCCTTCTGGGATTTGAACCCGGGCCTGGATAGTCTCTGAGATGAGCTGAAGGGCAAAAGGGGGCTAAGTTGCTCCCTCCCATATTTGGGTAACCAGGTA
>JANHFP010005063.1:63884-75835 GCA_032468135.1 Calamaria suluensis
AGTGATTTTGGAGCCCAGGAAAATAAAATCTGTCACTACCTCCATTTCTTCTCCATCTATCTGCCAGGAATTTAGAGCACCAGATGCCATGATCTTAGTTTGCTTAATATTGAGTTTCAAGCCAACTTTTGCACTCTCCTTCTTCACCTTCATCAGGAGGCTTTTTAGTTCCTCTTCACTTTCTGCCATGAGAGTTGTATCATCTGTAAATGAAGAGGTGGATGTCAGCAGGTTCTGACCAGTTCTAGAGAACTGGTAGCATAAATTTTGAGTAGTTCAGAGAACCTGTGACTGGCCCTGCCCCCATCTATTCTCTGCCTCCTGAGTCCCAGCTGTTTGGGAGGAAATTGGGATTTTGCAGTAACCTTCCCCTGGAGTGGGGTGGGAATGGAGATTTTACAATATCCTTCCGCTGCCACACCCAGCAAGCCACACCCACAGAACCGGTAGTAAAAAATTTGAAGCCCACCACTGAGTTAGGGATGAAACCTATGGCATTGCTGTCTGTTATTAAATAAATTTATATTAATTCTTTTTTCCCCTCCAGGACGGCATACCAAACCCATCTTCTTTTAATTTTCCCTCATATCAACCCTGAGAGATACGTTGAACTAAGACATGCTTAACAATCCAAAACCACCTAGTCTGTTTCCATGGCTGAGGATGAACTTGACTCTAGGTGTATTTACCCTCAGCTTAACAGCTTAATCACTGCACACACAGACCAGAAGCATGAATGACTCGACTTTATACAAGGAAACTTTGGATGTTCATCTGATGTTCATATTGTGCGGAGCTATCATTTTACCCTCTCCAAATCCATGCTTTGTTATTACAGTGAGGAGTAAAACATACACATTCCTGGAGGCTAGGGGAATAATAATAGAGGCTTACAAAAGAGCAAACAGCTTCTGGGCTGCTTAATCTATTCTTTTACATCTTTAGAATGCAAGCTTAAGATTTTGAAACATCTGGTCACAAAAAAATTGTTTGCTTTCCATCTGATGAAACAAGATCTAGTCAAAGATTTGTTTGCAAGGCCATCTGTAAAAAATATGACTGGTGCAAGGAGCCGCAAATGGTGGATACAAGTGCCGCTAAATTCAGTGGGACTTATTTACCAGTGTGTACACTTTGGAAATTGTCACCCAGTGATTAAAAGTCTTTGATCCTGTTTGTGCTTAACAATGTGCTGTTTAATGCCAATAAGTTGACCTTGCTTTCAAAATGCTGTTGAGAGCTGGTCTTGCTCAGGCCTTAGTTCATAAATTTTCAGTTGCTTCATAATTATTTCTAGATTCCTGATTATTTTTGTTCCACACACTAAATCTGTAACAAAATTAACTGGTTTTTACGGACCTTATCCTTCCAACAATATTATGCAGGTAGAGGTGCTCCTGTTAATCCAGAGACAATTAAAAGTTCACAATTGAAACAAATGCCTAACGTTGCCTCTTCATTTTGCTGACTCTAACTTACTTCCCTGCAAGTTAAAGATTTTTTGTGTGGGTTTCCAGTTCTAGAGATAAAATAGAAAAGAATAACAGAGTTGGAAGGGACCTTGGAGGTATTCTAGTCATCTGGTCAAACCCCCTGCTTAGGCAGGAAACCCTATAACATTTCAGACAAAAATCTCTTCTTAAAAACTTTGTTTGAGCATTTACAATTTATTGAGACAAGTTGTTGCACTGATTAATTATTCTGTCAGGAAATTTCTCCTTAATTCTAGGTTGCTTCTCTCCTTGAATAGTTTCCATCCATGCATGTAATGATGGAATATTGTCAGTTTAAATATGCTGCCTTTCTTGCCTCTTTTATTTTTCTGAGAAACGCCTTTTGGCAAACAACTCTATTGGCCTGGGGTCAAGTTCTCTTCATCTGATTGTTGCCTTGGTAGTAGATCTTCCTTCTTACCTTCAAGACCATCCTCTTTATTCCCTGCAATTATGTTGCAATAAATTACAATTCGCTTGTCCCAAATAATGAAAGTACTGTTCAGTACAGGAAATTAAGTTAAAGTCTTCATTTAAAGGTGTCCTTTGTTGTGGCAAATGACAAATTTATGAGTACAAAGTTCTATTCAAGACATAAGTTACAAAACAATTCAGTCCTTCATTTCCAGTGCGGAGCCCTGAGAACCAGTAGTGGGTTAAATGGGAAGGTTCTGAATTCCAGTCCTTCCTTAAGCATGGAAATAGGAAAAGGAAATAGTATGTGCTCTGCCTTGAGCTGAACAAAGTTAAAAGGGAGATCTATATATATCTAATAAAGAAAAGAAATCCATTATCCATTACCATCCATTAACAGTAGTACCATAAATATATACAATATGTTGAAAGACCTGAGTAACTCCAGTATTGTATATTCCTGGAGTGGCATGCACAGTGTAAATACTGCACAAGACTTGGAAGGCATTGTATAAAAGTCAGTGGGATGTGACCTCGTTCTTAAAGTAAAAATGGAAACATATTTTTGTTTTGTTTTGTTTTTACTGCTGACTTCAACTCAGCGAGTTGTGGTGAAATCAATCATGATGTGGAAAGGCAGGAGATGGTGCAGGCCTCTCATATGTTGCTATTAAAATCTCAAAATAGGACAGGGCAAAGGAAAGATTTTGCACAGATTAGTGTTTCATCCTTGATAATGAACTTTTTTGGTTACATAACACAGGTATATTTCTGTTTGAAGATAAAAGCAAAACAAAAGAGGAGCTGGTACAATATTTTATTTTGTTCCATTTTTTTTTGCAACTGAAGCTTGCAGAGTATGAATCACTACAAACAAAATTATTTGTGGAAAAAGTAACTTAAATCTGGTAAAAAAGCTCTTTGTATTTGGTTAGGGAACGGAAGAAAATCTGGCAGAAATAAAATATACTTTTTAAAGAGTGCACTGGGCGAAGATACTATGTGGCCTAGTCTGATTTAGCCTAATTTCTTTCTCTGCACTTACACTTAGAAGTCAGTTCCACTGCAGTTCCACTGCATTAAGAGGAGCTTAATTGCAACCGAGTTGCTTTTACTTTTGCTTTTAGGCTACTGATTTATAAATTAGAATGCACCCTGTAATAATTAGCATGAATTAAGTTGTTGGACATCCAAACTGAGGAAACAATTTAGCATTTTACTTTATGTTTGCTGTACATAAACCAGCATTAGGGTTGCATGTTATGCAACTCCTTTCCTTGAGAGGCAATGGTGCCCAACAAGGCTATAGCCTCCAGATCGGTGGTGGAATTCATTTTTTTTTTACTATCGGTTTTGTGGGCGTGGCTTGGTAGGCATGGCAGGGGAAGGATACTGCAAAATCCCCATTGCCTCCCTGCTCCTGGGGGAAGGATTTTGCAAAAGCCAGAGGTTGTATTTGCTGGTTCTCTGAACTGCTCAAAATGTTCCGCTACCGGTTCTCCAGAACCTGTCAGAATCTGCTGAATAGCACCCCTGCTCCAGGTCGTCAAAATGTTGCCACAGAATAATAATTCTTAATGGGAAACAATAGGGAAACACAAATAAAAACTTACTTATCTATCACTCTCTTTCTCTTCCGTAAGAGAAGTTATCTTTGTGCTGTTGAGAAGGAATGATCAAGTCTTAAAGCTGCCAAGTTTGACGACCATGCTTACAGTGATTCCAGAGAAAGCTGTACTTTATTCTCTGTATTGTGTAACTGTTTTAGGCATACCACGGATAATCTCACAGTTTCTTCACATTGTTTTCTTCTCTAATCTTCTCCCAAGCCCTTCTTCTTTACATCTGCTACACTATATCCTTGGATTTGTGGTAACAAGGGCTAAATGCCATCTATTACTCCTAATCTCTATTTTGCAGCCTCCAGAAAATTCCCGGTTTATGACCCTGAAATATGATGGCCAAATGGCTTCTTTCTTTCTCTTATTGACTTACTTCTTCCTCTTTTACCCCGTCACTTTTTCTGTCTCCTACGTACCAATTTGCTGCTTAATTTCTTTCAGCTTCTTTGGTAGCTAGCTTCAGCTTCCAATGCTCATATGGGCTTGGAAGCAAGCCACATCCCAAAACTTGGCAACTAATTACATCTTACTGGTTTAGAATCTGTTCATCTCCTACGAGACTCTTGCTGCTTCTAGTTTGTGGTAATTTTAAATCTAGATGGTATGCAGCAATAACTAACAAATTGTTTCACATTGGTGTATCCCGTCTTCAATATGAATTTTAATAAAGCCCTGGAGCTTACTAAAGAAAGATAGGAAGATATTGAAATTAGCATAATTTAGCAGCAGCCCCCAATTGGTATCATTACTTTAATGGCAACTTTAACCTGCAAGCTATTTTTCTCTAAAATAAAACTTAAAATTGACAGATTAGTAATAGAAGCCTCAATATCCGTTTTGACTCTTAAAATCCTCCAATCCATTAGACTTAGACTAAGTTCATTGTCACTTTAAATGTACACTAATCAGCATACATTAAAATGAAATTTCATTGCACACAGCTTTCAAAGGGTCACCACCTCCAATATACACTACATAAACATGAACCAAAATAAATAAATATACATATACCCACATATATGACACAGAGAAACAACAGAGTGTAGTTCAGATGTACATGGTGAGAAAAACGAATCTTGTGAGTTTACCAGATAGGTTGCCGATACATTAAAGTAAAAAAGTTGGCTTCCAGGCTAAACATAGGTAGGAGAGAAGGAAGAGAATAAGAATCCCAATGTGAGGACCCAACGTGAATGAGGAAAGGTATGCAACTTAGTTCTTAACAGCAGTTTTTATTAAACATAAACCCCAGCTCCCCCAAAGTCTCTGATACAGTTTGTTTTCTTCGGGTTGAACAAAAAGATACACAGACCTCAAATTAGCTGGCTGCAGGCAAGATGAACTCCCACTTCCCATAGAAGTAATCAGTCAGGAGATAAACAAAATTCTTCAGCTGCTAATTGAAATAAAGTGGGCAGGGAAACAAAAATGCCATAAACCATGATGAACAACTCAGGGGAATTCAGCTTTGACTCCAGCAGCAAGCCTTTCCAAAATACTTGCTTATAACTCCACTGACACAGCTGTGTCCCATCACTCATTTCCTCCTGAGTAAGCCTTTCTTTAATTTCCTCCTTTCTTGCCTACACTGCCTAGGGTGAAGAGGAGGTGGTCCTGGTTCCTCAGCTAAACTCCTCCTCTCTGGGTCTGCCTCCACCCCACTTGGCCCAGCCTGGCCTTGCTCTTCCTCAACTTCGTCTGCAGCCCCTGTCTCCAACAAATGGCTATCTGCCAGCTGTTCCTTTTCTTCTTCTGAGTCAGACGCTGACAGAGGCATGACACCCAAGACTGCCATTGAAAAGCTCTGATTTCACCCAGTCAATCTTTATCAGTGGCAGGAAATGAAAGTGATATTTCATTGATTATCCCAAGACTCATTTGAAATCATATAGTAATTAATTGGAAGGATTTATTTTGATGGGGGTTAAGATCTAATGCAACTTTCTAATGCAACTTATAAATATGCAGAAAACAACTAAATCTATGATCTTTTATAAAAAAACATAATTATTTATAGTGATTAAAATGTAATTCTTGTGTAGAACCTACATGTTTTTTAACCACAGGCGATATTAGAGTAGAATAAGTCCAATGTGGAGCTAAGACTTTGAATTAAGATTGAAGACAGCCAAGTTCAACTACAAACTCAGTCAAGACAGCTTACTTTGAGCTCTTCATTATCTCTTACCTCAACAGGTGGCTATTAAATTTAAAAAATTAAAAATAGAGTGGTTGACTTCTTTTAACACAATGTGTATGATTGTGACCTAGATATGGCTTTGTGTCTTATTCCATGACAGAAATGCATTATCATGATTCAAATGTTGGCAATTTTCTCTTTGGAATATTAAGAACAGTTGCCTTGTTATAGTAATAGGCTCCTCCAATTTCAAGGTCTTTACTTCTGAAAGAACTAATATTCATGCTCATAATTAGCTCATCCTTTGCTATCTCCAGTTAATGGATCAATCCCAATGGTAGTTTCATAACCATCTTGGCACTACTTGAAATAAAGAAGGTACAATTGAGACTCACCAGAATAACACTGAGTCTTTCAGTTTGTAATTTTGATTAACTTTTTTGAGAGCCTTTATGCAGATGTTAATATCAAGAAGGCAAAGTAGGGCTCTGAGTTATCCTGAGATCAAGAGACTATTTAGTAGTCCATTTTCTTGGGCTAGAGTATTACTAATTTTTTTGGGGGGATCTACATAACCACTTTTACAATTCATCTTAGAATAAAACCACTTTAAGAAGAGCAGCGTGCAAACTTGTTAGAAAACTTTTTTGGAACCTTGTGCACATTTTTTTAAAAAAGGTAATAGATTTCTCTCAGAGGATTTGATAAAATCTGAGTTCTGAGTTCAGAATAAGAGTGCACGACTTGAAGAATTTCATTCTCTAGATTACAATAAAATGGAAAAATGACTCAACAGATGTGTGTTCATAGAAGAAAACCACATTGTAGATTTGCTGACTTTTTACCACTTTAAATGGTTTCCTCACCCAGCCAAAAAAACAAAAAAGAACCCTAAGAATTTTAGTTTGTTAAGGCATTCAAAAACTCATAGAAAACTGAGTCATGGAAATCCCCTTGTTCAAAAGTCCTTGCCTAATAATCTCCTCATTTCTGGCTGGATAGTTTCACAACATCCAAACAAAGTTTCCCTCAAAATAATATTTCTAAGGTGAAAATATTTGTATTTCACCAGTGCTCAGATTGCAAGACTTCATGGAATCTAAAAGTAGCCTTTTCCATCTCCAGAAATTACTGATCCCAGAAACATTCAACTTTGGTCAATTGGCTGTGTTTGAAGTTATCTCCAAAGGACCCTCTTCTCCAGAATCAAAGGACTGGAAAATAATCTCATTAAAAAACTATTCCTAAAAATGAATTCATTGCATTGCAAGAGTAATCAGAGAAAGTCTTGTGGCAAACATATAAAGTCACCTTTTATTGGCATCATGATTGATGGATCTAGAGATTGAACCTACACTGAACATGCAAACATTTATGTCCGTTATATTTTAGAAGGAGACATCAAAGAAGATTTTTTGGGGTATATTTGCACTAGAAAATTACAGCATCTGTAATTTTGATCACGTGACCTTGGGGGATGCTGCCGTGGTCGTAACTGTGGAAGAACAGTCAGTAGTCACTTTCTTCAGCCCTTGTTGTAACTGTGAACAGTTACTAAGTGAATGATTGTAAGTCCAGGACTATTTGTATTGTTTATCTGTAACCCGGAATATTATGGGTTCTAATAAGACACAGCCAAGAAAGCAGCTTCCCTCGCACATATGTGCTAGTTGTTTCTGACTCTAGGGGGCCTGTGCTCAACAATCTTATATGAATTTCACCTAAAAATAGCATGATAGTAAGACCGATCCAGAACATGTGAATTAATTTTTTGAATTCTGAAAAATAAGGCCATTGCAATACACTCATATTCTCCAAAGCACCTGGAGACAGCACAAGAATTAGCAGATGAAAGATTATCAAATAGGGATCCAACAGAGAATTTAAAAAAAAATCCTCTTGGTGAGAATAATCAATGAAATGGCTTGCCTCCAGAAACCATGGTTGAGCCTCATCACTCACTGGAGGTTTCCAAGAAGAGATTGGACAGCCATTTGTCCAGAATGGTACAGGGGCTCCTCCTCAAGCAGGGGTTTAGACTAGGACCATGGTGGTGAACCTATGACACGCATTCCTGAAGTGGCACATGGAGCTGTCCCTCTTCTGGGTTTCTGGTGCACATGTGCACGCAATGATCAACTGGCCTTTGTGTGTGTGGCAGTGCCAGAAACCAGGAGATCTGATCTTCCATTTTCCAATGGGAGCATATGCACTGACCAGCTGATAGGCACTTGCAGATGCGTGGCAGTAACCGGAAGACTTGCTGGTCATCGCTCATGCGTGTGCCGGAAACTGGAAGTACCTTATCTGGCATGCTCATGCCCTCTGGGCCAGGGGCAGGTTCCAAATCCCATTGCTACTGTTTTGCTCATGCACAGAAGCATCCAGGTGGGTGGGCAGAGCTTTTCACCACCACTGCTACTGGTTTGCCTGATCCGGTGCAAGTCGGTAGCTACCCACCACTGCTCTGGGCAGCTCCTCTTCTTGGTCGCGGCCCTGGTGAGTTCTTTCTTTTTGGCACATCATGCCACGCACGCTCGCGCTCCCTTTTCAGCACTCGATGCTGAAAAGGTTTGCCATCACTGGACTAGGATCTGCAAAGTCCTTTCCAAACCTGAATTCTGTATTCTACTTACGATATCCAGTAAGACAACATAAGACAACATTCAATGTCATTTTTTACTGTGAGTACTTTGGCCCAAAAATGAAATTCTGTTGCCTCCTCTCAAAAGAAAGTATATAGCTACCCGTACATACCCATACATAATACACATATACACATGCAATATACATACATACATAATACCTTTATATACACATACTCATATATATTCATACAATATACATAAGCATACACACATACATATACATATATTTAAATTCACACACATATATACATACATACATACATACATACATACATACGTACGTACGTACGTACGTACGTACATACATACATACAAACATACATACATATATATGTATTAATCACTGTCCATTTTGAATACATAATGGAAAGTGGAAAGTTGAGAGTTTACAAAGTTGATTCTCTTTTCACAAGGTGGATGCTGAATTTGCTGCTGTAATGAGGTTTTAAGCTTCATTTTAGGGTTAAACATTTTTAAGGCAACTTCCTACTGGTTCACAAGAAAAGGAGCATTTAAGCACCTTACTCTAATGTTTGTGTAACGATTAACTCTTTTAATACCAGATTAAAATATTTTACTTACAAGTGTATTACTTATTCAGTATGAGACTATAGACACATTTTCACTTCGTTAACATTAGAAACTAAGTTAATCCATTTTTTTACCTCTTCTACTTGTATTAGTTCAGAAGATAGCATATTTTCATCAAACACTGCTTTCATTGTAATAGATAACATCTATTTATTATTTTAGTTGAAAACTTCTTTTTGTACATCTTTTTTTTTAGTTCTGGAACAAAAATAGTAAAAGATTGTACCAAGTACAATCTGGATTTCCAGTTTATCTGAAAAGGTTGCAAAAAGCACTGATTACACATTTGGCAACTTAGGTTCACAGGCCAAAAATTGAAGGAGCTCCTTTAGAAGTGGAATTGACCCCCTCCCCAACCTGCCATGCTTTGATCAGCAATCCTCATGTCACAAACTCCTTTTGAAATCTCATCTGTTTCAAGAGACTTGCTCTGTGGGGTGAGGGGGCTGCAGTTTGAAAAATCATGTCCCATTTTCGGCACATGGAACCAATTGAGTGGCTCCCTTAGATACCAGCTTTAGGAGACATCTATTGGCATGTATACTGAATATTTTAGAAAGACCCTTAATATACTGTACTTTCCCAAAGTAATTTCCGAGATCATTATAAAAAAAAATATTTGAAGGCATTCTCTCTCCTTGTTTCCTTCTCTTTCAAGTATGCACACAAAACATCTGTCTCTGGGTTTCTCTTGCCTCTGTAAACATACCACATGTCCCTGGAACAGATGTTGGACAGTCCTTTGCATCAGACAGATGCTGAAGAGCTTTCATGTCATAAGAAATGATATATGGGAAAGGGTACACACACTATAATATTTTTGGCATTTCCCCTTCCTGAAAACAAAAGCAAAACTCAACACTTAGTTTTTATTATTTCTGAAAAAGAAAAGAAACAGATTTCATTCCCATAATTCTCCAGTGAAAAGCATTAATGAGATCCTTTGTAGCATTTTGTAGTCTGAACTCTCTGACCCTCATAAACTGAAATTACTTTTAAAAACCCAGGATATTTCATCCTAATTTTCCAGTGACTGTTGTTTCCGCATTTAAATATGGAACAATTTTCAGATGTATTAGAAGCAGGTTTTGACAGAGCTTAAAGATGAAAACATATAAAGTAATAGCAACTTCAAAGGAAGGTATAAAATTAGTTGCGACTCAAAACCAAAGTTTCTTCTTTTGGTAGTTATTTTAGGAGACATTTTAAACATTTAGTTGTTTCCGCCATTATGCTCTGAAAGATAATAAACACTCATGCTATTAGTGTTACTTGTCATGCAATAAATGAATTTTGAATGTTTTGGATGGAGACATCACAATTTTTTAAAGCCTGAAGGCACGTAACACAATCCTTTTGCTTATGCTACACAGGTCAAATTCTTATGTAAGAAAGAAAGTGAGTAAGAAATAGAAAGTAGTACTATCAAGAAGCAATAGCAAAATGTAAATAAAATGCATTATTTGCTGGAGTGGGATAGATGTAGTCCTAAATGAGCAAATAATGCACACACAAAAGCAATTCACACAGGCAAACAGCCTATGTAGTCCTTATTGTATACTTGCTTTCTATTGTGTAATCTAGGCTCAGGAGAGTTTGACTGTAGAAATTGCATTTTTCTCTCCCTCCCCAACCCTTGCACAGCCAAGAGTGTGTGAAGAGGAAGAAATTTGTGTAGAATGCTTAGGGCTGCCAGTGCCACTGCATTTCATTTGATGTGCATTCCCCACTGTATGCTGGGTTATTCTCTTGTGAACTCTTCATCTCCAATGAGTAAAATACAAGCATTAATTCAGGAGTGAAATCCAGCAGGTTCTGGAGATCTGGTAGTGGAAACTTTGAGCAGTTTGGAGAACCAGCAGATACCACCTCTGGCTGGCCCCAGAGTGGGGCGGGAATGGAGATTTTGCAGTATCTTTCCCCTGCCACACCCACCAAGGCATGCCCCCCAAGCCACACCATGCCCCCAAGCCACGCCCACAGAACCGGTAGTAAAAAAAAATGGATTTCACCACTACATTAATTCCACTGTTATTAATTATCCCAGTGTCAATGTGACTATTCCAAATGACAGGGAAGTAGTTAGGAAGAACATAAAAGCCCAAGATAACATTGACTTGCCTTCTAAGTTTTGAGAAGGCCAGACAAGGAATAGTGGATAGAAACTGATCAAGGAGAGATTCAACCTAGAAATTAGGAAACATTTTCTGAAAGTGAGAACAATCAACCAATGGAACAGAAGTTGCCTTCGGAGGTTGTGGGAGCTTCATCACTGGAAACTTTCAAGAAGAGACTGGACTGCCATCTGTCAGAAATGGTGTAGGGGAGATGACCTACAACAGGGGTGTCAAACTCGCATCATCACAGCATCGTCACGTGATGTATCATGACTTTTTCCCCTTTTGCTAAACCGGCTGTGGCCAGTGCATGACACATCCAGCCCTTGGGCTACATGTTTGACACCCCGATCTACAAGGTCCCTTTCCAGCTCTATTATTCTACTAGATTAAACTACAACCCTTTGTTATCATGATAACTATATAATTCTCTGTGAGGCTTTTCTTGTATGGATGTGGTTTTTTTTCCATATGTGTTTTAATGAGCTAGGCAGCTTATTAATTTGATTTCTAAATAAATAAACAGCACTGTGGAATACTTTTGTACGGGCAAATAAAAACTTGTTGGCAAAGTGTCCATACAAAGAGAATTTATCTTGTATTTTTAACTTGGCTCTTGTAATGCTTCTTTACACCATGCATTCTATCAATGCATCGTCCCACAGTGGTAGCATAGAGAATTGCTTACTGTCTTGTCATCCAATATGAAATAAGGTTTCGCATATGTGCTAGTCATCTCCGATTCTAAGGGCCAGTGCTCATCTCCGTTTCAAAGCCGAAGAGCCAGCGCTGTCCGAAGATGTCTCCGTGCTCATGTGGCCAGCATGACTAAATGCCAAAGGTGCAGGGAACGCTGTTACCTTCCCACCAAAGGTGGTTCCTATTTTTTCTACTTGCATTTTTACGTGCTTTCAAAACTGCTAGGT
>JANHFP010005067.1:25761-36870 GCA_032468135.1 Calamaria suluensis
GTCTTAAAGTTGCCAAGGTTGGAGACCCCTGTTCTAGATAATGCCTTCTCTCCTTCAAAAAAAAAAAAATACATGCTCCAAACAAGCACCTTTGTCATCCAATTTGTGACGAATGACCCATTCTCCACCCTTTTTGTCTCAAAAAAACAAGCAAACCAGTTGTTCAAGTTTTGCTTTGTTTTTTAACCATTCTTTATTCCTTGTGTAAACTTCCTTACTGGCAGAGAAGCAAAATCTAGAAGAAGAGGGGAAATTTTCTCAGGCTGTTTCTTGAAAATGGAGCTTATATATTTCGGGTGGAACATTTGTTTACTCTGGAAATGCCCTTTTCCCATTCTTAGAAAGATGTATTTAACCTACATGAGAGAAACAGACAAACCGTTTACCTTACTTGCACCTAATTGTAGCAGAAATGTTTTTCCCTCTTATTTATCTGAAATGGGTGATTGCCAGACTTGGAAAATAACCCAAAAATTTCAAGCTCAACTGAACATGGATGTGGTTGTGTTGCTTCTATGCTAAAAATCTAAGTCAGGAACTTACATGACAGGGACTCAAGTGGCATAAGATATTTCTCTTTGTCCATTTGTAGCTGGACAAAGACTGCTGACATCAGGGGAGGAAACTTTGCTTCCTCCAAGGTCAGTTTATTCTGAGATTGAGAATCCTTGACCTCAGAAGGTCACAAAGGAAGCATAGCAGGTTAGGTTGGTTGAGGATCTGCTGAATGCAAATTATAGTGACCTTGGCTATGATACTTCTTCCAAATTCCTTCCTTCCATTCTACTATGAACAGGATGGTAAAATCATTAGCCAGTGTGGCCCTCTATCTGAACAATGATACATACAAGTCCAGTTATAGTCTTCACTGTTCTTTGTACTACCATTCTTTTTTCTTGCTAAAGGAAACTAGACATAGCCACAACACCCAAACTCTAAAAGCCCAGTGTCTGCACTCAGAGCTTTTGCCTACCTGCCAAGTTTTCATCACTGAAGTGAACAGAGTTGTATCTGAAGCCAGAAGAAGCCAGGTTGGTTTCTAGTGGTCTGCCTTGCTTCTTGTTGCAGGACATTGGTATCCATTGCTTAGTATGTCTTCCAACTGTGACCAGTTGTTCTCCGGTATAGTGATCTCCAAACATTCTGGCTTTGTTCCCGGGGGATGGGGAGGGAGAGGTAATGGTTATGTGTGAGTGGCAGGTAAGCATGCATGCACAACTCACAGAAATGGAGCTGCACACAAGTGTGCTCACTGCTCATGTAAGTGGAGCTGAACACATGCTGTTTCTGCGGTCCAGTTCCAAATGGGCCAAGGCCCAGTAGTGGGCCACAGTTGTGGGGTTGGGGACCCCTGTTCCAGTCCATAACTAACTACCATATTCATAATCTCTCTGTTTTGAATAAAAGCCTTTCTAAATATTTAAATCCTCTGCATCTAGAAAGTACTATTCCAAGTCCTATGAAACATTCTAGTTTTTTTAAAAAAAAAACAAAAAACAAACCTTTGCTTTTCCTAAAGTCATCCTTAACTATTCAGGTGTTAAAGAAGCATTTCCCCCTCAAGCAGGGAACAAGCCACTATAACTTTACTGTCGGCACAATTTGATACACTTCACTGACCATTGGCATGGTCAAGTGACTCTTAGAATATGTCATTTTCCAGCAACTTTGGCTGCCTTAGACAGGGGTGGCTTCCACTTACCTCTACTACTGGTTTGCATTGGGAGCGTGCACACACATACACACATATGTGCGCTACTGTGCATGTGCAGATCATCTATGGTGACTTCCGGGTGGGTAGGTGGAGCCTCCCATCGGTTTTACTACCAGTTCGCAGGAATCAGACTGAATTAATAGATTAATGTTTTTAAATTTTAAAACTTTTAAAACTTAAGGTTTTGTAAATTTTTTTAAAAAAATTTATATCTTAAATTTTTGATAATTTTAAATTGTAAATCTTTAGGACAGCCTGAATATATAATTTTTAAATTTTAAATTCTATTATTGTATTGTTTTGTTTTAGTTGGCTGTAAACCGCCCTGAGTTCTTGGAGAGGGGCAGTATAGAAATCTAAACAATAAACAAACAAACAAACAAACAAACAAACAAACAAACAAACATGGGTGGGCCTGCCTGCCTGTCTGCCTGCCTGCCTCCCTAGGCCCCAGATGGGGCATAAGCCTTCGCCCTTCTCTGCCAAGGGGCCCCTGAGAGGGGGGAGGGGGCTGAGCCCAACAGTTCCACTCTGGTTGATTTGACCACTTCTCTGTCAGTTGTCCAATTGGGGGAGGGGGCTCACAGGGGACACTGAAGAAGCTGGTGGGTTGCCTAGCAGTTTGTGGCAGCCAAATTCGCCTGCAAGATGGGAAGCGCAGGCGCCCCAGGAGAGGAGTCTCAACTGCAGAGACAGAGGCTCCATCCTGACAACCGGGGAGCCCTCTGAGCAGAGGCCCAGGGCAGAGACGTGCCCGGTGGGGCAGGGGAGAGCGGCACGAGCAGAGCCACGGGGGGGACGAGATGGGATGCTGAGAGAAGGAGGGAAGGGCCACTTTGGGATGAGTCAGAGGGAGGGAAGGAAGGAAGGAGGGAGGGAGGGAGGGAGGGAGGGTCTTTCTGCACATCACTCCAGGACCCCCCACTTTTGGGAGGCAGAGGAAGAATCCATCTCTGAAAAAAAGCGAGGGGGGGGGGCAGGCCCCAACCCAGCAACCTTGTTCAACTCCTAGGAATCGATTGGTGGTTTCAGGGAGCAGATTGACACCAACCAGGCCCTGCTGGGAGAGTTTCCTGGTGGATTGGGCCCCTTTTCAGTAACACGGGGTTGAATTATGCCTCTCTGTGTTGTTTTAGGTGAAGAGCGTAATTCTAGCCTTCCTGTTAATAATCAGCTTCTGGAAATGCCGCTCTCTGCTAGGGAAGACCTCGTGGTTTTAGGGAGGACAGGATCTCTCTCAATGTTTATCTCTTAAAAAGCAAAACAAAGAAAGGCCATGGGAAAAAGAAGGGGGGGGAGCCCCCAATTCCGCTCGGCTTGGGAGCCGCTTTCTCCGCAGAGATGAGGAACGGCTGGAATGCCCCTGGCTCCCTCCTCCCCTTCGGCCCCTTCGGCCCCTTCGCTTCTCCTTTGGGTGATAAATCACCAGCTGAGCCTCTACCTTCCCTGTTTGATCTCACCTCAGCAAGATTCAGCTCTGAAGTGAAGAACTCCAGGTCTGATAGGCCGGAGACAAAGCACGGAGGAGCCCCCTGACACCCCCCCCCCCGGAGGCCTAGCCCACAGAACGGCCGGGCGGCTTCCCAGGGCCCAGCGCAGCCCCTGCCCTGCCTGCCAGCCAGCCTGCTTCCCCAAGCCCAGCCTTCCGGGGGGGCTCCTGAAGAAGAGGGCCCTGGCCCAAGCCACCCTCCCAGCCAAGCGGTCCTCCCAGGGGGCTGCAAAAGTCAAGCTTGCACACGTCAATTTGCCCCCGCCCCCGCCCCCACCCCAAGATTTCGTCTGATGGGCAAAAGCATCTTCCGGCTGTTGCAGAAGCGTTCTCCCCATGGCAGTGGCCCTCGGTGCCAGTGGCAGCCAACAGCCGTAATTGAACTGCAGGAGACGGGGCAGCTTTGGCTCCACACACACACACACACACCGGTGGGATACTTGCTCTTCCCTGACCCTGGGGCTTCGGTGCTGGGCAACTGCGATCCCTTTGGTGATGGGGAACGAGCGACTCTGGGTGTCACGTGAAGGGAGGACCTCTTCCACCCCTCCCATAACATCCCCAAATCCTCCTCTCCTGCCCCAATATCTCTGGGACCTTCAGGAAGCCTTCGCCTCTTCTCCTCGGGAACGTGGGGCACGCATCGAGCCTGGCCTGGCTGGCATTAGGAACCCCAACGATGCCCAAGTCCTCAAGGGGACGGTCTTCTCATGTGGACCTCAGTGGCTGGAACCGGACATCCCCGTCAGCCCTCTCAGCCCCCGGAAGGATGTCGGGGGAACCCAGAGAGCTTCTCCTGCAGCTCCTGGCCCTCCTCTGCGCAGCTGCTGCCCTGTGCAGAAGCTGCCTGGGAAAAGCTCGGTCTTAAGAACCTCCAGGAGGCGGTTGAAGGGGGAGGGGCTCCACCTCTGCTGGTTCCAGCAACCCCCCTCCAGCCCTTCTGGGCTGAGCCCCTCCCGTCTCCCAGCAGGGTGGGATGGCTGAGCCTCCGGGGACCCCCATGCTCAGCAGGTCTTCTGGGAAGGACTTCCAGAGGGGTTCTCAATGTAAACAGCCCAGCAGAAACACATTATGAATAAAACAGCTTTTATGGAAAGGCAACACCAGCATGGAATGATCTGGCAACATCCATGGAAGCCCCACAAGTCTGTCTGTAAAAGCAGCCATGAAAGTCTGTGCGAGATAGAGGACGGGAGGGAGGTCTCCTCTGGTGCCAGGAGGGCCAAGGCCAAGGGCTCCTGGGGGGCAAGTAGATGCCTGGGCTCCTCTACTGGGCAGCCCTGACTCCCCCGAACCTCCCTGCCAGCAGGCTGAGTCTGCCACGCCCCAGTTGAGGGCCTTGGGCTGCAGTGTGCCAGCCTCCTCTCCACCCGTCTGCCTCCCCCTGGCCTTCCTGCCCCTTGGATGCCTTCCTTCCTGCCCCAGATCAGCTGCGGGCCCTGTCCCTGTGTCCAAGGCTGCAAAGGCAGGAGCGAGGCCCTACTGCAGCCGGGCCCTGCCCACCCTGCCCGGGCCCTTTTCACCGGCTTCCCTCCACCTTTGCTTCCCAGCAAGGAGAGCGAAGGCCAACCGCCCGGAGACTCTGGAATGGCCGATCGGAGAGATCTGGATTATTTCAGGCGGGGGAGGGGCGGGGGTGGCAGATGCACCCCGCTACTCCGGGCTATAAACTCGCGGGGCAGGGGAAGGGGGAGGTGGAGGAGGAATTCCACTCTTTCCTGTTGAAGCGCGTAGGAGTCTCCGGGGCAGAAGACGGGTGGGAGGGGGCCTCCCGCTGCCCAGTGGTACCTGCCCGCCCAGAGGAACTCACTGCCTCCTCTGGACCTTTCCTTCTCTCTCGACCTGGCCTTCTGCCCTTCCCCTCACCTCTCACCTGCGCAATGCGGCCGCAGTTCCCACCTGGCGTGTCAGACAACAGCGGCGGCCTCCCCCCCCCATTTTCTCCCACTGAGGGGGGCCAAGCAAGGACTGGGCAGAAAGGAAGGAAGGAAATGGAAAAGTGAGCAGAAGCTTCTTTTTAATGGTGGTGGCGCTGCTATTTCTTCTTGGTAGAATAACATCCATTAAGATGTCATTATGGGCCAGGAAAGGTATTGGAGCAATGCAGCAATGCAGAGACTGGTGACAGGTTCATATTTTGGCTTTCTTTTTGCAGGGTGGGGGTGGGGGTGGGGCAGTCCGCCAGGCTTACTGCTCCCCGAGTGCCAGGCCACAATGCAGGAGCATGGATTTAATTTAAAAAGGAAGCAAACTTTGAAACTCCCTGCATGAAGTTCGGAAATCGGAGTCCATTGAGCCAGCATGAAAGCAGCAGTCACCCCAGCCAGCCCCCCCCTCCCAAGAAGCCTCTCCACAGCCAAACATAAGAAACAAGCGGGGGGGGGGGAGGTTCCCCAGGATGGCCCCAGCCATCTTTAGAACAAAGGCAGAAACGCTCAGCCAGCACAAATAGAGCTGGACGTGGCTGTTCCACTCGTGGGCCTCCCTCGCTGCTCACGTGCTGGCTGGGGAGCATGGGGAGTATGGTCCACCCTGCAGGAGAGCTATATCCCTTTCTTGCAGAGGGAGAGAAAATGGCTGTTGAATCAGCTGAGGTTTTCCTTCCTGACATATCATATATTTATCATATATATATTCTGAGTCCGTGGGGAGAGGGGCGGTATATAAGTTCAAATAATAAATAAATAAATAAATAAATAAATAAATAAATTTAATTAATCATTTGCATTTATTATAGCTTCCCAATCCAACTTCAAGGGACTCTGGATGTTTTGCAAAACCATAGAAATCCATAAAAACAGATAAAACCGCCAACTATAACAATTGAAAAATGACACCAACACAACAAACCAGTAAGAAATGAACTCCTGGCCTGGAACTAAAGATGATGTTCCAGCCCTTCATAGTATGCCAGCCAGCAAACCGAGGGATACAGTAAACCATCATCCTCAGCCTGTGCAAGCCAAGCAGGCCCTCAGGGAGGGTCTGAGGGGCAAAAGAAGCCACAGCACAGCTGAGGCAATGCACTTGGGGCTTCAATCATGCTGTTGCAGCTGCCATCTTGACTTTTTTGACCTGTGCAGCGTCCTGTCCTTGCCGCTCCGCCTCTCCTGCAGTGCCAGAGCAAAAGCATCAAAATGCCCCCCTCAAACCACCCACTCCCAGCGTCTGCTTTTTCTTCCCACCGGAGCTCCAGAAAGTGATTAACTGGGTTTACATAGTGGAGGGGGGGGGGGCGCTGGCTGTCCTGCACCGCCCCCGCCCCCGCCCAGCCCTCTTGGCGCTTCTACACCCTGAGCCCAGAGCCGGCGGCGGAAGAGCAACAGGGCCGTCACAGCCTTCATAACACACTTCGTCTTCCCATGAGAGGCTGTTTATCCAAGCCTCTCCCAGCAGCCACACTGGGGGTGGGGTGGGAGTGGATGGATGCACAGCCTCCCTTGCCAAGGAGAGCTGGCTGGCTCCCCAGATCCAGCATGGGGAAGGGGTGCAACACTGTGTCCTGCCTCCCCATCACAGCTGGACAAAATGGTCATATTATCCAGGCCAGATGTGCTAGCCGCCTCCACCATGGCCACTGAAAAGCAGGCCTGCAAAGGGAGCAGAACTTTCCGGCCTTTCTACCCCCTCCCCCCCTCCGAAGTCCACAAGAGGCAGCCTCTCAGCCCAGCCATCTTGCCTCATTGTATCTGAGACCCCCAGGGGCCCTTCCTGAGGGAGGATCATTGGGAGGCAGCACTGGTGTCCCCCAGGCTGGGAAATGGGGGCAGCCAGGCTGACAATGGAGGTGGGATTCAAAGGAAGCCAAAATATCTTTTGAAGGGGCAGCCAAGTCTATCCCCTCCCCTTGAGGACCACTGGGGTGGAGGGCTAGCTGGGCCTCCTTCAGGTGAGGGGCCCACCCTAAGGGAGCCACCGGCAGAGTCAGGAAGCCGGAGCTCTAGGGCAGAGAAGAGCAACATCTCAGCCTCCCCCCCCCCCCGAGAAAGAGCCACAGATCAGACCCCAAAGTGCTTCTGAAATGGGAAGGACACAGTCCATGCTCAGCCTCCCCAGCCTCAAAGGGTTGCCTTCTGCCACTGGACTGGCCCCCATTGAAGCTTCCTGCCCCAGAAGGAGCCGCACAGCTCCTTCACAGGTGAGGGGAGGGGAAGGCACAGCCAGGGCATATAATTTTTAAATTTTATTATTATATTGTTCTGTTTTTAGTTGGCTGTAAACCGCCCCGAGTCCTTGGAGAGGGGCGGTATAAAAATCCAAATAAATGAAATAAACAAAGAAAGAGCTGCAACGGGGAGGAGGCCTCCTCTCTGGGCAGCCCCTCCCAGCAAAGCTGCCGTCCGTCCAGTGGCTGAAGGGCTCAAGGCTGACCGGTCACCAAGGAGGCCTTCATTTCCACAAGGCTGGATTTATTCAGCACAGACTTCTAGGCAATGTAAACCATTTATAGAGTTAGCAAAATGTTTCCTGAATAACCTTCCCACCTCCCAGCCCATCGCAGGCGCATGTGGTGAACAAATGGGGACACAAATGCTGCTGCCCCACAGGGAGGGAGGGAGGGAGGGAGGGGACATGTGGGTTTCCTGTGCAAAGGCCTTCTGCCCAGCAGGCCCTCCCGGGGAAAAGATTCAGGGGCCCTGAGAGCCCCCGGAGGAGACCCTCCCTCTCCCGGATGGGGGCCCTGCACAAAGCCCACGGAGGAGGCCAGGGGGGAGCGGAGGGGCCTGGTGCTCCGGACCCTCCCGTGCAGCCCCTGACTGGCCCAGGAGCCCCGGTGGGTGGGAGGACGCTGCCTCTCCTGGCTGGGTAGGAGGGGGCAGAGCCTCCCACCATTTCCCTGACACAAAAAGACAGAGTGTTTTGGAGATGCGGAGGAGGAGGAGGAGGAGGAGGAGGAGGAGGACAGAAGCGGCTCTGCTCCTGGACAGGATTGTTTAGAAAAGTTCCCACTTCAGAGCCAGTCCGCTTCCTTCTGCCTCCCTGTTTTTCTTTCCAAAGAGTGAGGAAGGCGACCAACGACCAACCGAGAGAGAGAGACACTCTATTAAAGGCTCCCATTGGGTGTAAATCACTTGCCAGGCCTGCCCAGGGAGGAGAAGCCAAGGGAGGGGAAGGAGGATGGGGGGGGAAAGGCAAGGACCCCAAGGAAAACAGGGATGGGGCAGGGATGGGGAATCAAGGAACAAATCACTTTTTTCATCCTTTCCCACTTTTGTTTTGTAAACGTCCCTTCAGATTCTCTCTGGGGTCGTTTGGGAAAGGGCTGTTCCACTCACCATCACCAAACATGGAGGTCTGCAGAGCAAAATCTGGGAGTCTGCGAGTGGGAAGCCCCTGAGGCCCCCAGGAAGAAAACGGTTCCGATTCCCACCTGGCTCAGCTTGGAGGGTCCCAGGACGGCCTGGCCATCCTCTGCCAAGGGGCTTCCTCTTCCTCCTGGGACACCTCCCCCCTCTGGAGGTTTGGCACCAGCCCAGCCCCCATTTCTGCTAAGTCCCCAGAGCTCAAGGGCCCCTTAAAACAGACCCCGGTGGCAATTTTGCCTCTTTCGGTTCTGGCTCCACATTCCCTCACTTGCAGGAGCTTCTCCATCTCCACCAGATGTGCCCCATCTGTCATGACCAGCAGCTCATAGGGAAGGACAGTAGGATGTGTAGTGCATCCACCGGTCACCATCCTGCCTGCAGGCAGCCCCCAGAGGAATTGGCAGAAGCCTTGACTTCTTCCGGCAGCCAGAAACCTCCATCCTGAAGTGGGGCCCCCGAGGGTAGAGCTCTCCCCCCACAAAAGAGTGACTGGCACTCTGCAATCCTGGGCCAGCAGCTCCACCTTCTTTCTGCCACCCAGATGCCAGGGCAACCACGTTGCCCATTTGTAAACGTCAATGGGAAGATGCCAGAAGAAGAGATGCTTCAAGGCACTCGGAGAGATTCTCAGCTCCAGCCAAAGAGTCAGCAATGAAAAAAGAAGGGGGGGGCACTAATATTGCCCCCACCAGTTAAAATGAACAGTTAAATAGAAAGAATAACAGAGTTGGAAGGGTCCTTGAAGGTCTTCTAGTCCAACCCTCTGCTGAGGCATTTCTTGTGCCATTTCAGACAAAAGAATTAAGCAAATGTGGTAGGCATCCAAGGGAGGGTAACCCACAGCCCCACACCCCACTGATCTCCAGAAGACTTACAAGCTGCTTTAGTAAAGTTCACTGTGGCTACAATCTATGCATCTACTCCTTGGAATCTGGTCAGTGATTTACAGCGGGTGTTAAAAAAATTACGGCAAACAAACTGAAGGGTTTATTTTTAAGATGAATGTGGATAATTGATGCAAATGATTTGCAGGGCTACAAAAAGATTTTAAATCTGCTTAGCCTAGCTATTTCTTAATTTTTAAAAGAAGTAAATGAATCACTAAATACAGAAATTCAATTTGAAGGTAAAATGATATTCAACAAATGGGAATAAAAACACACCACATCCTATTTTCATCTCGGTACCTCTCTTCAAGTGTGATCAATTATTTTTTCAAGTTTGAAGCACCAGATCTCCTTTTAAAGCATTTCATGATTACAGTATGAGGAAGGCTTGGTCTTAGTCTATAATCTAGTCTAGCGGGAGCATCTCTGGCAAAATTCCACCCAGTTGAAATCACCTTGAAACCTGCAGAAGGAATCTTCCCAGAGGATCATGTCCAAAATCACTGAGTAATTAAACAGGAATTCACCGTCAGAAAGTTGCAAACTTCAACTGGACAATAGAACTTTAATTCGGGGTAATTATCTCAATCTTTGAAAACTCCAAGTCTGCCTCATGTATAAATATGTAAAACAAAGACTTGGAACCTCGGGATGAACCTTTGCCAGTGCTGAAATACAAGAAATGAGCATTTCCCTATTCAAACAGTCTCTACTATTTATTTCCTTAAGAAGCAGCTCAGCAAAGGAGAACTCCTTCCAATTTGGCTAGAATTAACAGAAAAGCTGAGGGGTCTATTGAGCGGTTTAAACAGAAAACAAAGGAAAACATTTGCAGCCTTAGTTGGAAAGAACAAGGATTGGACAACGGAACAAATAACTTCGCCCAAACTCACCTGGAACAACTGGCATCTAGAAAGACAAAATCTCAGGGAAAAAAGGAAAAGAAAAACCTGAGGTAGCAAGTGGAAAGGGAGGCTGGGAGGCTGAAATGCATCTTCTCTCCTCCTCCTCTCTCGGAAATGATGGGGGGGGGCCCTCAGGAGCCCATCCTTTGCCTGCGCTCAGGCTCTGGAGTGGGGGGGGGCGGCTGCGGAGGAGAAGATCCCTCCGGAGGCTGCTCCGCTTCGCCAGCATCCAAAGGGCCCCCTCCTCTCCGAAGCTCTCGGGGAAAGAAACGGGGGCGGGCGGGCGGAGGCCACTTACTTTGGTGTGCTTGATCTCCAGGTCGAGGGTGGGCGAAGGCAGCAAGTGCAGAGAAGCCACCAGGGCCGCCGGGTCCGCCTTCATTCCATCAGGCATCTCTATTTTGCTGGAAGTCATCGCTTCTCCTGCCTCCGCCTTTCCCAGCGCGCTTCTGGCCCCGCTCTCTGGCTGACGATGATGATGGTGACGGATGGGGGGGGGGAGGGCTATCTACTTTATTCCCCGTCCCTCGAGAGGAGTGCAGGAGGAGGCGCGGCTGCTCTCCTCAGCGCATCCAGGCAGGTGTGAAGGCGGCCGCTTCTTATAGGCCCCGAGGGCAGGGCCAAAGAGGCCGGACCGTCCTACCTAGCATGGAAGCTCTCCGTTTACACGAGTCCCTCGCCCCCCCCCCCCGCGGCCCCGCCCGTGGAGGGGGTTCGGAAGGCAACAGGTCTCCTCCCGGCTGGCAGCCAAGTCCACCCAAAGTCCCTGGGCTGCCCACGTGGGAGGACGGGGAGAGCGAGGGGGGCT
>JANHFP010005071.1:11030-24896 GCA_032468135.1 Calamaria suluensis
TCTCTTCTCTTCTCTTCTCTTCTCTTCTCTTCTCTTCTCTTCCCTTCCCTTCCCTTCCCTTCCCTTCCCTTCCCTTCTGCAAACAATAAAATATTCATCAAGTAGATAAGGCTGGCACAAAGGGATGAAGTTAGTGTCATTCCAATACATGAGTCTATGGAAAATGACAATTATGACCGAGCTTTCCTCCTTGTGAAATTTTAATGATTGTCATTACTGATAGTAAATTATGTCATCCTTGAACATTTCACAACTGAAAATAGAGACAAACGTGCCATACGCTTGTTCTTGTACCAAAGACAGATGCCTAATTTTAGTCTTCCTGCCTTTTATGTCACCTGTAATCCTTCTGAAGACTCTGCTGAATCTGCTCCTTTTATTTAATTCTAGGCTTAAGCACTGAGATGTAAAAATAAGTGATATGAGTAAGTGAAGTCAACACTTGCTGAAAGACTTAAGAGCTAGGGATTTTATAAATTTCATTCTCTATGTGCCTGGTCCTTGACTTTCAAGTTCCTAATAATAGTTCAATCCTAAACTTTAAAGATTTTACTTGCATAAACCTTTTGCATCTATGTCTTTGAAATGGAGGTCATATTAACTTAATTGGGGGATATTGCTGCAAATTCCATAAAGTTTTGCTAGAATGGTTTAAAAAATGTATAGAGAAATTGTTTTATTAAAAATTCAAAAAGCAAATATATTTAAACAAAATTGTTGGCAGCTTCCATTCATTCATCCAGAAATGACTGTTGCTGTAAATTTGATCCAATATTGTTTGTCATCTTCAGAATGGACACAGTTGGCACTAGCTTTAAGTGCGGAAATCTTCTGGTTTTTAAAAAGTAAAATCTAATTAGATTCTATAATACCATAGCTTTCATTTTAAACTATTCAGATGAAAGTGAAGCAACCTATAATTCTATTCAATAGGTGCTGTTTTATTTTTGTGGTTATGAATTATATATTTTAAGTCATATAGATGATTTACCTGGAAGAGTTTTTCATCCTATAGTGCAGTGATGGCAAACCTAAACTGAAACATGCATGTGTACACCAGAGCACTAGAAACCCAAAGACCAGCTGGTTGGTGTGCAGCCAGCTGGTCTTCAGGTTTCAGCTGGGTTTCCGCTGGACACATGCACAGCTGCCAGCTGGTCTTCGTGTGCGCCGGTAACAGCCGAAAGCGCTGTTACCTTCTCATCAAAGGAGGTCCCTATTTTTTCTACTTGCATTTTTACGTGCTTTCGAAACTGCTCGGTTGGCAGATGCTGGGACAAGTAACGGGAGCTCATCCCATTATGCGGCACTAGGGATTTGAACCGCTGAACTGCCGACCTTCCAATCAACAACTCAGCTGCCTCACCTGCTGAACCACCATGTCCTAGTCACTACTTTTATTTATTTTATTTATTTATTTTATCTAAAAGGTATTATCTTTTAAATAGGACATTTGTCAATCTTCTTTCTTCGCTCTTTGCATCACTTCCATCCAGTTTGTCCATCTTGTTTTGGTCTTTTCCTGGTATCAATTTCCATTTTCCTTATCTTAACTTTGTTATGTTTTTACCTCTCATCTTTTGCTCTTTCTTTTTAAGGAGGGCTCCACATGTGTTTGTCCATGCATGTAAGAAACCATGTTATATGCAGATGAAATCATTTTGTAAACTGGGTACTTTTTTTCCAGACTGGCTTGAGTTGGATTTGATAATGCTAGCCTAAAAAGGACTGTCCTGTACAAGTTCTTTTTTTCTGAATTGATGTTTGGATTCTTCCTAGAAAGGGTTTCAATTTTTTTTCTTAAAATCAGATTCCTCTTCCCTTTGGGTAAAACCCATAATAAATGTTATAACCAAATATATTGCTACACAGGATTCAGATATACATGATGAACTAGGATTCAGATACTGAGACAATGCATTTATCTGAATTACTAACCAATCTCAATGCTTTTTGGGCAAAACAAGGCAGAATATAAATTGATTGAATAATAACAGTGATAAACCATATATTCCAACATTTCATAGCTGAAAACTGACTTGTTATTTTAACTCCCTTGTTCCATAGCAGCTTGATTTCACAACACAGAGACAAAAGTCCACATTGTTGAAGGGTCTGCTCTGTTTGCTTACTGTGAAATTGTTATGAACTGATTCAAAATACGATTTGAACAGTTAAAAATAAGCCTAATGAATGTGCAAAATAATAATATGCTGCAGTATGCTTTACTTACAATTGTATAAGTGCTTGCAAATTAAGAACATGGTATGTTCAGTGGGGCTTACTCTCTAATAAAAATGTCTTCAGGGTTTCTAGCATGTACTGCACTAAAAAGGAAATGCCGCTGCTGTTCTATTTGGAGATTTTGTTGTTTGAAAATGGAAGGGGACTGGTTAATATTAATAGCAATATAAGAATGTAAGGTAACTGGATCTTAATTAGACATTCCCTGCACTAAAAGCAGAAGAAATCCAGGGCTGCAATTGAGATGGGGGAGGAGGGAGAGAATACAGAAAGAGCAAAATAGCTTATGTTAAACAAATGCAATACTTTTAGAATTTGATCTTAAAAAAATAATTTTAAACATTGAAGAACATCATTATTAGGCACTTGTTTTAGGAAAGGAGTTTGGAGCAGCCACACTGCTCTAATTCCAGAGTGGAAAATATGTGTACTGTATAATATAGCCTCTGTATTTGTTTTCTCCTGTCTGGGATTCCTCAGTGAATGCCATTAACTGATGAATGGGTAAAAATGGATAACCAATGGACAAATGGAAGCATAGAGAGGTTTATTTTAGATCAACAAAACCTAATATACACTGATGTAAAGTCAGTAATTTTGTGTGATACAAAATCCATCCTGGTTTTATCCATCATTTCCTTCCAAAGAAAATATATTTTAGTTCAGATGGAGAAATTTATATCTGAACAATTCTATCAAATGAAAAATTTATTTAGAACAATTACAGCAAAAACTGTCTCAGGTAATACTGGGGTGTGATCTAAGAACAGAGCTGACAATAAGATAGATCTAAAGAGTAACCATCAATTGTATGATTGTAGGCAGTCACATCTATTCAGAATGAAATGTTGTTTCATTCTGAAAAATGTAGTTTTAATGCAATACCTTTCTTGGAAAATATTTTGATGAAAATGTTAGTAGTTAACCATTTCAGTGGTTTGTTTTAGTTTTGTTTTTCTGTTTTATGTAAAAGTCCATTGAAGCGTGACGTTTCAGAGATGTTATTTCGTTATGTTTAATTGCATAAGCTGGAGAACATTAGTGGAAGAATGCAAGAAGATGTGAACATATATTGAGAACATATGTCTATTTCTTAGCAGTTTAAATTTTATTGAGATATATGATTTAGATCTGTTATAACATATTGAATAATGAATACCGTAACTAAAAGGGAAAAAAATGAATAGGGTCAGAAACCAAATGGAACATTTTGTCATAATGTTCTCCAAATATTCTGTGAAATTATTTTTGACAAGTTAATTTATGGAATGAATAGGGCTATCATTATGCCACTAGGAGAGGGAGGGAATTGTAGGCTTAAAAGAACAAGGAAAGAGTAAGAAAGAACATAGCTAACTTGGATAAAGTCAAGTATCTGGGGTCAGATTAATTAGATCCTAGGAAAGTATCACCTAAACTTTTCAACCCAGTGCTTGTATCTAAGCCACTATGCCTTTGCACACTATCTACGTGTTAGTGCTTCCTGCAAGTAAAATATAAGTAATATTTGACATAAGATTTTTAAAAGATTGTACTGATTACTTTTATCATGCATTTTTAATTGCATTTATATTATGTACTATTAGCATGCTTCCTTTACATACACAGATCTAGTAAAGTAAATAAAATGAGATTTATTATAAGATGCTAGTGTATTATAAGATGCTAGATGCTGAGCTTGGTAGTTTTCACTTAACTTCATAATATGTGGAGGAAACCTGGATAGTAGCATTCCTAACCACATGCTCAATGGTGTTTGACCCCTCTTGGACAACTAGGAGGTCCCAGAAAACCAGAGAAAAGTAAACCATTTCTCTACCTCCAAAAAGGTGAAACACCTGAGAAATTAACACCTGAGAAATTATAGATGACAAAATCAAAGTCTTCAAACAGATGATAATGATGATATTATTTTTGTGACTTTACGTCAATGTAGATTTCTTGCCTGGACAAGTCATTGTAATTTTCTTCACATGATTTCAAAAGTGGCTTTCCCAAGTTCACCAGGTTGGCTTTGTGCCTATGATGGGACTAGAATTCAAGTTTCTTCTGGTTTCTAGCTTGATACCTTAACCACTACACTAAACTGGGTCTAAAACAGAGTAGTAGATGGCTAATTTTTGAACATTTGGAAAGGAACACAATAGTGAATATGAATTAAGATGGATAAGTCAAAACAAGTAATGCTAGATTATTTTTAAAAGATGGGGAGGAGAAACTGCTTTGGATTTACTATACATTGACCTCAACAAAGCTTTCAACAGTCTCTTAATATATTACTAAAATAGTAAAATAGTGGCTGGATTATACAACTGTTAAAATGGATTCATAATGGGATAAATTATCATATTCTGAAAGTACGGTATTCATAACTGGCTCCAAACCAGATTGAAAACTATCATTACATGGATCAACGATTGTATTCATCATGTGGTTGAAGAAAGTGATTATCAAATCAGCAGAGGAACATGGCATGCTGTTAAAAAAGCATTTAATAAAATAACTAGTCATAAACAATGGAATGAAATGAACAGGATCAGATTTATTGTGGATGGAAATATCTGGAATTTGGATAAGAAAAATTAAAGGCATATGTATAGGTTAGAGAAGCCTCATGTGGGAGCAGTAAAAGTGAAAAGGGTGTTAATGTCTTTTCAGCCACAAGTTAAACATAAGTAAGTAGAGTGACACAGCTGATAAAAAGGCAAATGCTACATTGGAGATAAGATAAACAAAAAGCAGTGAGGTGGCATCGTTACTGTTAAAGTAACTTTAGGTTTTGATATTTCTATCCCATTTTTCATTTACTGTATACTTTTGCATTTAGATATCTAACGAACAATTGACTTCTCAGACCTCCATTCAATATGGATACAGAACTTCTATAGAGTCCTGAATGATATGGAGGGATTATTTCAATTTCTTCTAAATGTGGTATCCTTTAGGCATTAGAGATCTGTGATTCAAATGAATTTGTTAATCAAGTTCCTCAGTAATCTTGATTACAGCTGTGAAAGTAAAAAAGGGGGGGTAAACATTACATTTATTGCATTGTTATGGATTTAACAATTATATCTGTCATACAATTGAAATCTGTATGCTTCTTCTTTTATATAGGTGTGCCAAGAAAAGAAAGAAAATGACTAAAAGAAAATAATTTCTCTGATCCCGATGATCCCCAGTTTTTGTTTCTTCATTCTCAGTCTTAAATACTTGGACAGCTTCTTGCAAAAATGATGCAGTACTTAACTTGGCAGTGAAATTCTACAAAAATTCATTCCCTGCCTACCAGGTTTTTTTTTAACTTATGATGGTAAGTTGTTTTATTAAACTGTTAGAAGTAGTAGGTTTCTCAGTTTCAGTGTTCAGATTATGAATCAGAGTTGTTGCATGTTCTACTAGAGTAAAAGAAATCTAAACTATGAAATCTAAATGAAATGAAATCTAAACAATTTTTGACTGAACATAGTTATTTCATAAAACTTTTTCAACTCATTAAAATACAAATAAAGTAGGATTTATTGAGACAAATAATAATGTCACTTTGCTACTGTGGGATAATTGGTTTCCTACTTCCCTTCCTTTATCTTCATTATACTTCCATTTTTCTCCATTCTATAAAAGTGAATCATACTCAGATATAATATGCTTGTTTATTTGTTTCATGTATCTACCCATCTCACATGCATGCCTGTACTTTGTAGAAAAATTTCTGAAAATGCTTATTCAAGAAGCAAATTGTCAGAGATGGGTCACATTGATCCTGGTTGCCTAGATGAATGAGAACTCTTTCTGAATGATGAGATCATGCAAATATTTATACCAAATAAAAAATAATTTATGAGACTATATTTTGATTGTGCCTTTAGAATAACACAATATTGTGCAAAACCACAATATGAAAACCTTCATAATTTGAAGATGTGGGTCCCAAACTACAGGAGATGAAACAATAAATTGCAATGTCTGACAAGCGTATTGAATTAGAGTCACTTGGAATTTGTTTAAAAAAATGTTGGTGTATGGATTTATCATAAGTGCAGGTAGTTCTCGACCTATGACCAATTGTTATCAACCATTACAATGGACCCACCCCAAACTACTTATAACTCTGTTCCAGAGTTCCAAAAAGAAATATTCTCACAGTCACATGACTGCATTTTGAGTGCTTGGCAATTGTCTAACATTTATGGCTAGTTACAGCATTCAGTGATCACATGACTATATTTTATTATTTGTTTTTACCAGTTTCCAGGTTTCTTTGAAATTGGTTTCTGTTAAAAAAAATCTTATAGGAATGAATTGATTCATTTAACCACAGTGTTAACTTAATGACCAGCACAAAAATGTTGTAAAATTGGATCTGATCATGTGGGTATCTTGATTTCTCACAACCATGACTTAGGATGAAAAATTTTGGATCTATTGAGGTCATAAATCAAGCAACTTTATTGTTGACAAAATGCAATAGAATCCTATTATTTCTGTTTGACAAAGTTAATCACCTATATAAAATGTTGGACTTTTCGGATTGAACAGTGTGACCGACTCTGCGCAGGTGTAGAAAATACTATAATATGCTAGGTAAACTGTGCCCCATTGGCTTATTGTTTCAGAAATATTTCTTTACCTAAACAGCGAAAAGATTAACCAAGCAAAAAAACTGTGAGAGTAGGAGTGACTTCTGACTTCCTGCTGCCTTTCCCATTTAGTTTCCTTATAGGAATTTGGCAGGAAGCATTGAAGATCTCCCTTCCCTTCCTAGCAGCAGGTAAATGGCTAGTTCTAGGTAGGGGAGAAAGCAAGGAATTGTGAGACTGACTAGAAATTGTCATGAAAATTGAAAATGGATATTACATGGCTGCAGTTGTTATGTAACAGCAGTCAGTAACACTGTAGCAGCCACAACTTTTCCAAATTTCATTCCCTTGGGAGTCATGGGTTCTATATTTTGGACATTTCCTGTAAGTTAATCCATTTGAGGCACCTTATTTCACAAATTGTTGCACTATAATGCATTGTTTTATCCAGTGCAAGTTCACAATAATGAGAGTTTTATCATTATATAGATTTATATTTGTGCCTTCAAATCGGTCTTAATTTCTGATGGGTCTTTGGACAAGTCTCTGCAATTTTCTAGGCAACATTTTCAAAAATGGCTTGCCATTGCCTTCTTCCTAGGGCTAAGAGAATGACTGGCCCAAGGTCACTCAAGGTCACTTCCTAGGTTGCTAAGAGAATGACTGGCCCAAGGTCATAGCTGCCTTTGTGCCTAAGGCAGGACATGAATTTATAATCTCCCTCATTTCTATGCACAATTTCTAATGTCTTTCTTGTTTAGTTTTGTTTTGTTCTTTTAATTTTTTTCTGCTTTTTTGATATTTGTATTGTAACATTATGAATAAAATGAAAAAATAAAACAAAAGTATTTCAAATACTATGTTTCTATTGGTGCCAATTTAAAATATAAACATTTCAAATCTCATATATAAACAATGGTGCATCTCTCAATATTTGCCATTCATTTGTCCTTCTGTTACTAACACTTGATGACCTTATATAAGCCTGAAAGCAAAACAGAATGCTGAAGAATGGCAGTGACTATATTGCTGTTAGATATATATAGGATGAAATGTATTTATTGTTTATGATTTGAAATGTAGGTTAATGATTATGGATTGAACTCTAGTATATAGTGAAATCACCAGGTTGCTTTTATGTGTGCCCGTATCTTCCTCATGTGTATAGTCAAGGCTATGGTTTTCCCAGTTGCAATGTATGGCTGTGAAAGTTGGACCATAAGAAAGGCTGAGCACCAAAGAATTGAAACCTTTGAACTTTGGTGCTGGAGAACACTCCTGCGAGTTCCTTGGACTGCAAGGCAATCAAACCAGTCAGTCCTAGAGGAGATCAACTCTGACTGCTCTTTGGAAGGCCAGATCCTGAAGATGAAACTCAGATACTTTGGCCACTTAATGAGAAGGAAGGACTCACTGGAAAAGAGCCTGATGCTGGGAAAGATTGAGGGCCAAAGAAGAAGGGAACAACAGAGAATGAGGTGGCTGCATGGAGTCACTGAGGCAGTAGGCGTGAGCTTGGGTGGACTTCAGAGGATGGTGGAAAACAGGAAGCCCTGGAGGAATGTTGTCCATGGGGTCACAATGGGTTGGACACAACTTCGCAACTAACAACAACAACAACAACCAATAGACAGTGCTATGAACTTGAAGAGCATACTAAGGGAAAATAAATCTTTTAGGCTTGTAGTCAATCATTAGAGTGGCTAAAATAAGTTGGACAAAATAAGGAATACCCTGAATATTTAGTTTTTTGCAATGTACAGCAGGAGATAAACTCACTGTGCCTAGAGCAGGAAATATTTTTATCCCATTGGAACACTTTAATTTATAGTATTGTTTTGACCTTTGGAAGCTAGGAAAGCATGTTACTATATGATATAGACCAAGCTGGAATTTTTAGATAGGGGAAGCTTGTTTAGCTTTTTTAAAAGTGAGTTTTTGAAAGTTTTTTTTAATATTTAAAAATATTTTAAAATATGAGCTGTGGTGGCACAGTGGTTAGAATGCAGTACTGCAGGCTATTTGTGCTGACTGCCGGGCTGCCTGCAGTTCGATTCTCAGCAGGCTCAAGGTTGACTCAGCCTTCCATCCTTCCGAAGTTATTAAAATGAGGACCCATATTGCTGGGGGCAATATGCTGACTCTGTAAACTGTTTAGAGAGGGCTGTAAAGCACTGTGAAGCTGTATATAAGTCTAAGTGCTATTGCTATTAAAATATTTACATTACTGAAATGTTAACAACTTGACTTTTTTGTTTGCAAAAAAAAATATAGCTTCAATATTCAGTAGTTTGTGCCAAATTAAGTGACAAATGGGAATGTCCAATGAATACACCAAAGGGGGGGAAGAGAGGTAGTGGGGAACTATAGCCTGTTTGTCCAGTCTCAAGACTAAATTCTGTTGTGATGAGGAAAAGTCTCAATAAAGAATTGTGAATCTGCAATTTTTGAATGCAGGTTGCAAGGAAGTTGAATTTTTAATTGATTTGTGAAAATAACTGCAGTCAGATGTTTGACTGAAGACTTCTGGTTCCTGGTTGAAACTAAAACTACATTTCCTCCTACCAGACATATCAAAAGTCAGGAAAATACCATTCTAGAAAATGCCACAATTGTTCAATGTGGAACATATTTTAAATGGAAATGGAAATCTTAAGCAACTCTCAAAAGTGCTATGTTAGATATATTTGAGATTAAATTGTTCACACAGCCATTACGGTTCTGATTCAGTTCAGAGTGCTGGTGTTTACCTACAATATATATCCTATATGGCAGTGATGGCGAACCTATGGCACGGGTACCACAGGTGGCACGTGGCGCCATATTGGTGGGCCCATGAGCACAGCTCCGGCGCGTATGCGAGTGCTGGCCAGCTTATTTTTAGGCCATCTGGATCCTTCTGGTGGGACCGGAAGTTGGCAAACAGGCTGTTTTCGGCCTCCGGAGGGTCTCCAGAGGGATGGGGAAGCCCGTTTTCACCCTCTCCAGACTCCTACAGAGGCTGTGAAGCCTGCATAGAGCAAAAAACACCTCTACCTGGACCACTGTGCCATCACCTGCCAAAAACAAGGGGAACATGGGGGGGGTGTCACACACACATGCATGGGGGTGGGACGCATAGAATTATGGGTGTGGGCACACAGGTGACCCACCCCCACCACGCTCCCACCACTTTTGGTGCCCGATGGCAAAAAGGTTAGCCATCACTGCTATATGGCATAGCTATATGGGGATAGCCTTACCAAGTACAGTTCAATTTCTCTGAACATTGAAGGAGAACCCATTCTGAATATCAGGAGATGTTGAAGACGGATGTTTTTAGTAGCAGTCCCTCCTCTGTGGAGCATGATCCATCTGAAACTACTAATTTTGTTGAGTTCAAAAAAAGCTCTCAAAACTAGTTTATTTCAGAGACCTTTGGATACCCAAGGATTACACAACTGGACTTTTATTGGTTGGTTGGATGCTGTTACAATTGCAAATATTGCTCTTTTGACTGTAACTAATGAGAAGTTGCTCTTTTGATTGGTTTGCTCATATACACTCTCCAGAGTAGCCCAAGTTGTGTCATTTTATAAGGATAATAGATAGACAGGATATAAGATATGTGTCGGGATATTTTATAAACTGACTTTCAAAAACTCACCAGTTTACAAAATAATTCAAACATTAATAAAAATCAGCCCAGCCCAAGTAAATGCATCATTATCCTCCTTAAAAACTCTACAAAACTGTTCTGTTTTCAAGATAGTCTGGAAAATTGTCAAGGAGAGTGTCAGATTAATCTTGGGGTGATTTATGTTCTACAGCCTAAACCAAGAAGCAATGCATTCTTTTATCTTCGCTTGCTGGTCTCATTTGGAGTCAGATTTTTAGCAGATTCCTTCTGTCTTGACCTACTGGTTGGGTCAGTTTTTGCGAGAGATTGTGGGAAAGCTGGGGGCGAATCAGTTGACAAATTATATCTAAAATGCAGTTCATTCAAAGTTGGGAGTCATCTGGGAAAAAGCATTACAAAGAGACTTCATCTCAATTAACTCACTATAAATGAATCAAAGAAATTCTAGGAAATACCTATTATATTGCCAGATAGTCTTCAAAGGAAGTCCCAGGTAAAGCTAATTGCAATAGCTAATACAAAATGATTAAGGAAGGGCAATACATTCAAGGAAGGGCATCTACTGGCACACCAACTAAAGCTAGTAAAAGACCCTGCCACAGTCATAGCAACCACCTGTTAACCAGGGCCAGCTTTACTTAGTTTCCAAAGTCAGCTGGGTGCTCTAACCTTCTAAAATTTTGGCAGAAATATCTAATAAACAAGTCCTTCTAGTTGAATATAATGATAGTCTGACTGGCCAAAATAAAATAACAACAAATAGCTTCTGAAAAATAACAACATAAAAGAATATATTCCATCTCTTAAGTAGTGTCTTTGCTTGTTTCAGTGAAAAAGGAAAAAACCCATAATAGTTTTTTGTTCTAGATGATGCAATTCCACATAAGCACAGCTGAATAAATAAATACTTGAGAAAATGTTTGATCGGGATGATAGATGTAACTGGCTCAACAAATGCTTTATTAGGCCAAATTACATTTGCAATTAAACTCTTGGCTGTGGAAATGCTGTTGAAGAATAACTTGGCTCCTTTGTTAAGAAAGTTACATTGCAATTGTTGGAGGAAAATAAATAATGTTTAAAAATATAAATTGTGCTTTTCTTTTCACAAGGCTACCAGACTGCAAAAAATACAAAAGATTTGTAGCTAGACTTTAAAGATTTATTTTCAGGGGCATCACATATTTTGTTAGCGTAAATCTAGTGCATTTAGCAATCAAGATACATTATTTCTAAAATAGTCACATTTGCTGCAGCATATTTGAAAAAAAATGGCTCAGTAATTATTAGTGCAAGGACTGTCTACATCACTAAGTACATGGGAGTTTTGACATTTTTTTGTACCTTCTCTGAATTCATTTGTCATTAAGTAAAATAAGAAACAAGCAGGTGGCACTTAAGAGAGAAAAATCAAAGATGCTTGAAGTTATTTTTACACTGACAGGGTTCAGTAGTATCACCCACACAGCATTAATCAACTGAATAAGCATTTGGATTTTTTTTCAAATGCTGTAGTACAACTTTTAATTTATTGCCAAGTGAAATTGTTCTTGTTCTTTAAATAAATTTATTTCCAGAAAACCTACTTGCACTTATTACATTTCACACTTTATCACTGAAACAACATAAAACAGCAAAAATTAAGCAAACCCCAGATTATTTTACTATTCATATTGTATGTGTTGTGGATATTCTTCTATTGTTTTTGATTAGTTTGTGAAAAAATAATATTCTCCCACAGTAGAGAAATAAAATAGATTTGCTTCAGAAAAAAAATAGTTGTTTCCCTACCCTTTCTCTCTCTCTCTCTCCATGGGTGTCCCATCAGTCATGTAGAAGAATGTTTAGGAACAACTTCAGAGATGCTGAGAAGAACATTCTACCTATCTGGTGGATTAAATTACATACACTCAGACTGAGCTCTAAATGAGCAAATTCAATTGACATGTTACCTAAAGTGAGTTTAGTGCCTGCAACTTCTGGTGAAGGTCCCTATATACCTGAAGACGAGCTCCAGGTCCTTTCTGGAGCTGCCCAGTAAGTGATAAGTGGTTGGCTTCATATAATAGCATCATCTTGTCTGAGGAAGGAGTCATCCCTCTAGCCTTAAAGTAGATGGTAGTGTACCCCATCCACAAACCATCACTGGATCCAAAAATTCTGAACAATTTTCATTCAGTCTCCAAGTTTGCAAAGGATGGAAGATTGTTGAGCAGAAAATCAGGCAACAACCTAAGAGATCCTGCAGGAAACAGATCAACAACACAAACTCAACACATAATTATAGACAACTGCCAGATCAGATCATTAGTCTACATGGGTAGTCCTTGACTTAGAACCAACAGTTCTAAGTTAACAGTTGTTAAGCAAGTCATCACCTAGCCAGATCAAATTTTATAGCTATTTTGATCACATCATTCAGCAAATCACTGTGGTTGTTAAGTGAATCACATGACCTTACATTTTATATGCTTTTTTATTCTGATACTTTTACATCAGATTTACCCCCCCCACCCCCACATCTTCTGTTTCATAATACTTATAAATCAGATTCTTTGTCATCCAGGTTAGATAATCTATGTAAGGGAAAGCTGCAAAAGGTTATACCCACTTCAGTTATTGCAGAAATATTTATACTCTGTTTATTTTATTGGAATAGGTCATTGCTTATATTGCTACAAGTTATGTTCTTTAAGTTAGTAAGAGACAAAAACAGCAAAATCAATCATTATAAATGTCGAGCCCTGAGAAACACAAAAGCCAGTTGTGCAAACAGAAAAGTATTTGGAGCAAAAGTTATTTTACTGAAAATCATGCACGATTAGGAAAGTACCAATGTATTTCTCTGCTTTTGATCCCAAAATTACAAAATGAGCTTGTTCTTGGCTCTTATTCAGATGTTTTCATTCCAGCTTTCCTTTATACTGGCTGTTCTTCTACGCTGAAGGTTCTTTTTAAATGTATGTAATTCCCTTGGTAAAGTGTTCCATGCAAAACTGTGTTGTATTGATAAAATATTTGGCTGGATAATCACTCAGGTTTTTTTAATGGTACATAGAAACATCCATCAAGATCTTTTTCTTTCCTAGTAAACCATGTTTCTAATATATCGGGCTGTTTCATGCATAATGAAATCATTTTCCTTTTTTATAGTCTGCTTAATTTGTTTCTTTTTAGTCTTTTGCAAACCATAGTTTGTCACTAATTTCATCCAGCAATTTATGTTTATAGTTGCATAAAAATCAGAGGGTTTTGTCAGATATACCAACAAATTGGGGGGAGGGATGTCGCAAGCCAATAAGAACTAACAAGAAGTAAATCAAATTTATAAAGGGAGATAGAGAGTATAGAGTTAGTCCTTTACTTAGAACCATTATGTTAGTGGCCATTCAAAGTTACAACAGCACTGAAAAACGTATGTTG
>JANHFP010005073.1:12132-22509 GCA_032468135.1 Calamaria suluensis
AACTAGGAGGAATTCAAGAAGTAATGTACAAGCTACAGGTTACATTTTGAAAAAAGGTTGCTTTGTGGGAATGGAAAGAGTGTTCTATTGGACAGAGGTCTCCAACCCTTGGCAACTTTCAGACTTGTGGACTTCAGCTCCCAGAGTTCCTCAGCCAGTTTTGCTTACTCTCTTGCAATCCCTTCCTTTGCAATCTCTCCACTTTAAGCTTTGCTGGCTGAGGAATTCTGGCAGTTGAAGTCCACAAGTCTGAAAGCTGCCAACGTTGGAGACCTCTGTTCTATAGATTAATTATCTAGGCTAGTGGTTCCCAATATTTTCTTCACCATGGGCCCCCTTTAAATACCTTTTGTGGCCAAGGACCCCCATGATTTCACTCAAGATTTAAATCATAACATTTCTTTGCAGAACCCCAGGAATCTGCAGATCACAGGCTGAGAACCACTGCTCTAGGCTATTCTTCCAATTAAGCGTGGTATGTTAATTGGAGAGCCTGCTTTTACAGAAATAGCATTAGCACTTAAGACTTATATACCGCTTCACAGTGCCTTCTCCAAGCAGTTTACAGAGTCAGCCTCTTGACCCCCCAGCAATCTGGGTCCCCATTTACCAACCTCGGAAGGACGGGAGGCTGAGTCAACCTAGAGCCAGTGAGAATCAAACTGCCAAACTGCAGGCAGCTGGCAGAGGTAGCCTGCGGTCCTGCACTCTTAACCCCTGAGCCGCCACGAAAACCCGCTACAATATATGTGGCAAGAACTTGTCTCTGGTCTCAGTTCCGGTGGGCTTCGGGATGGGCGCGGATTTGTGTCGACAAAGGTTGGCGTACCTGTGCTGCGTAAGTAATAGCTTCAAGCTGCAACGCTGACAGCCAACCGCTGTCGATGCTCTCTTCCGGAATGGAAGATTTGTACCATACTTCGGGAGGGGTCACGCTGGAGAGGGAACTGGTTTCTACTACCGGGTCGGGATGGCGCAAGCCAAGCTTCACTGTGGGAGAAAAACCAGGGCTGAGTAAGGCGGGCGTTTCTCCACCTCAGAGACCCAGGTATTTAATGTTGATTTTTTTAAAAAAACAAAAAACCCTACATTTTATGGGCATATATTCGGCATAGGTCTCCGCGTGGCCCATTTCCTCTTCGTCCTCTTCCTCCGGCTCTTCTTCCTCTTTCGTGACGGGCACTTTCTGCAGGAAAGGTCAAGAGGGTGTCACACTCTTGTCTCACACACAAAGCAGCAAAGTTCAAAGGTGAGCAGACACACACAGATAGATGCCTAACCTCACGACTTTCTTCTTGCTCTGTTTTAGAATGCTATTTTTAAGGTGCTCTTCCTTTGGAGTCCAGTTATTTTGTACCAGAAGAGATTTTAAAATAACCACAGGTGGTCTTATATAATCTACTTTAGACATGCACTATGTTGTTTTGAAGCAAAGAAATGTGTGTCTGAAATGTGTTGGTATATTTTAAAAAAGCTAAGCAGGGTGTTCACCGATAAACAGCACATCTACAAAACTTCTCAAGGTTTTGTCTCCAAGACAGCTTGCAATATCAAGATCAAATATACAAAACCAAGTATTAAAAAGAAATCAGTCTATACAACACACCAAAACCTAGGATTTCATAGTTTAAGGAATATTACATAAGCACGTGAGATGAATAAAATCAAACAAAGCCATATAAATACAAATGCAGAGTTGTACCTACCATGGTAGGTGAAAAGCTTCTCATTTTTAGATCATTTACCCAGATCCTCGTGACTTCTTTAGTTGAAGTCTCCTTTTTAACAGCACCGTTACTCATATCGGCTGAAAGGAAAACGTCCCAAAGGATTAAACATTAAAGAAAAATCTTCCTAAAGTATTCTCAAAGCCAGTGTGAATGAGAGGCAAACTTTTTATCCACCAAAAACACCACAGTGCAGATGTGCTTCAAACCAGTCTTAAAATTTATGGCTATCAGGAGGGTGAAAAGTGTAAAAGCACCAGACTTGGAGGAAGATTGCGCCACATTTTCCACGTGGGGGTGAGAGAAAGGAGAAAGGAAACTCTGATCACCCGTTTCAACAATGGAAGTGATCTTACCGAGTATGTACGGGGACACAAGAATTATTTCTGTAAAAAAGGCAACATTTGGAACCTCAATACATTTTTTTTCCCCTCTACCTAAATGAATAATCATGAGGACAGCATTGCAGTATGAGTAGGGTGATTAAAATAGCCAAGGTTGGACACGCCTGGAAGTAAAGAATTCCTAGTACAGGTAGACCTCAACTTACAACCATAATTGAACCCTGTTGCTAAGCAGGATATTTGTTAAGTAACTTCTGCCCCATTCTACAACCTTTCTTGCCACAACTGTTAAGTGAATCACTGCAGTTAAGTTAGCAAAACTGTTCTTATTTTCCCCACTGACTTGCCAGAAGGTCGCAAAAGGCGATCAGGTGAACCCGGGACATAAATGTGAGTCAGTTACTAAGTCTCTAAATTTTGATCACATGACCCTTAGGGAAATGCTGAAACGGTCGTGTGAAAAACCAGAGTCAACAGCCCTCTGGTCTGGAGGTGGCTGAGGAGGAGGAGGAACAGCTGGGTCCAGTGTCTGACACCCATATGTGCAGAGGAGAGGAGAGCAGATGAAATCTATGGGCCGGTCCTTGGGACGGAAGAGCCACCGCTGCTAGCGAAGCCCCACCCTAGCTCTGGGGATAAAAGGCAGGGGGTGGAGACGAATAGATGTGGCAGACAACTATTCATCTTCCAGACGGACAGACTTGTTAGCCTGTGGTGAGAGAGAAACTTTTTGCCGGGGCTGCCAATTAAAGGAATCTTTCAGTTCCCTTCAGAGGGTTTGTCGTGTTTGGGGGAGCTCAGTCACATCAATCAAGGTAAGTTGAAGGGACTCAATCCCCAGACGACTGCGCTACTTACTCGCTGCGGTCGCCACGGGAGGGGCGATGTTGGGCGGAGGCTTCAGCTTCATCAGTTCGTTAAGACTGTTGTTCTTGAGAAGATCTTTCAGCTGGATCTGGTCCTTGGGCACGGGGGTGGTCAGGGTGTTGCGTGCCACGGGCATTGTCACCGAGGGCCGCGTGGTGGTGCCGGTTTGTATGATCTTTGCTACGGTGATGGTCTGTCTGGTACTGGTCACGGGGGTCGTTTTCGTCATGACGATGGTCGTCCCCAGGGTAGGCAGCTGGTTGATTTGATTCAGGACGAAGGTCGTGGTGGAAGGGGGTGGCTAAAAGAACAGGGGAGAGACTCGTTCTTGTGGGTGGCAGGAGAACCACAGACAACTGGCCAGCATTTTTCTTCCTAACTTAGGTGTGGAAGCTGCTTCAACTCTAAGCGGCAGGCAGCCCGGCACAGCAAACAGGATTAAATTAGTAAAATGATCATAACATAATTTAAAACCTACAGTGGCCTAGAGAATCCTTTTCCTAGCTGGTGACTTAAACCAGTTTGTATAGTCAAACAACAAACTGTCACATAAAGTAAACGGACAAATTGGATATTAGGCACAACTGTCTGAGCAACAAAATAAACACAACCCAGGTTGATATTAAGCCCTGTGTGAATACAGCTGCTAGACTTTTGTCTCTGGTTAAGCAAGATCTGTAACCACAACCAGTAAGTGGGGTGCATTGTGGCCATAATCCCCAATTCACAGCTCAAAGGAGTGGCTGGCTTCTTGTATTTGTCTGAACTCAGTCATAGTTCTGGTATTCCTTACACCGAAGCCAATCTACCTTGGCCAATTAAAACTTTCTCAGAGGAAAGTGTGCCTCAAATAGCACATCTGGGGCTTTTATTTTGCAACTGACAGCAATGCAACATGCTCCATTTTTA
The DNA here is from genome assembly GCA_032468135.1 of Calamaria suluensis. Taxonomy (NCBI): domain Eukaryota; kingdom Metazoa; phylum Chordata; class Lepidosauria; order Squamata; family Calamariidae; genus Calamaria; species Calamaria suluensis. The sequence continues at coordinate 15,980 of JANHFP010005073.1, forward strand.
GAGAAGAAACCTGGTAAGGAGATTAATATGACATAAAGTCGATACAATGTCTTAAATGAGCCAGCAAAATATAGTCTGAAAAACATTATAAATCCGGCCTTAATTCTTTCTTCCCATAGATGTCAAACAGGTTTGATATATGGCAGACACACAGAAGGTCAGTACCAATTTTACAAGTCCCAGGAAATCTGAGAACGAAGGCTTTCCATTTACAGGTAATAAAGTAACAAAGTTTAGAATGGTGTTATTTTGCTACCTTAAGGTTGATAACATAAATAATATCCAGCTTTTTTTCTCTGCCTAGTAACGGACTGAATCAGCCAGTGGGTTCCCCCCCCCCCCCCAGGGAAATAAAAGTAACTCAAATGCTACTAGAACGCGACAAATACAAAATGGTAGCAATGCTTTCCGACCTGCTGAACTGCTGGAGGTGGAGTTGCGAGGCCCATGTCTGGAGAATCGATATCAAACAAGTCATTTGGGCTAATTCCACTTTCGCTTAAAGCTGTGAGCAAAAGGTCTTGTCCTGGTTCCACCATTTCTGTAACGAGAGCAAATGACAGATAAGCTTTTCCCACCGGGAAATCTGCTTTCTACTAAACCATTATTTCTTTCCACATCCTACTGCCTCTCGGGCTACCGTCCCTTGAAATCTCCCCCAACTCGGTTCCGAAGCACATAAAACACGTGGCAGAAAGTTACCACCGCATATGGAAGTCTGAATGAAAATCAGATTAGGACAACCATTGGTCTGGAAAGTTCCTTCTGGTTCTGTTAGTTTGTTAAATCCCTTCTCCAAGCAGTTCTCTAAAGCAGCGGTTACCAACCGGTGGCCCCCGTAAGAAAAACTTGGTGGTCCACACTTATTTGCATTTTTTATATTGCACTAAATACTATTTATCTTTTTTTAAAAATCCGTATTAGTGGTCAGTGGGATTTAAGATTATGAAGTTGGTGGTCCCTGAGGCCCAAAAGGTTGGTGATACCTGCTCTAAAGAGCAATGGTCTTGCTAAATGGCAAAGTGCTCCCAGTTTCCAGGGCCCACTGGAGAGCAATCTTCTTTGTAAATAAACCATGAATCCCAAATACAAATATGATGAAATATCCTATTAGTCGTTAGAGCAGAATAGCAGACAGGATCAGAATCTAAGAGTGCTGGAGACAGGGTAACCCCTCAACCTAAGAATACCACAGACCTGGATCGCCTTTAACATTCATGCATCCATAGCCACCCCACCAAAAATATGTCATTTAAATATGCACTTAGCAACTGCCAATGTTCCTCAGAGGGACTTCTACTTGAGCTTTTTTTTCCTAGGCAAATTTTCCTTGATTGCTACTAGAAGGCAGACCACATCCCGTTGCAGCTAAAGACTCTGCTAGAGTAGAGGGTGGTTGTTTTTTATTGCTTCTTCTCACATTAAGTCCAGCCCCGTTTCTCTGAAGTCATCCAAGAAGGCAGGAAGCTTCTTGTCTTTGGCCATGAGGTTCCACGAATTAAATTTAAAAAGAAAACCGGAACCATAAACTGCACTACTACAAAGCAACATACACACTCCAACATACAGCTTAAGTTTCTTTTATTATGTCCCGGTAGCGCATGTGACAATTCCACCAACTTGTTGGCGGTTCATTTTCGAGCTTCAGGCAGCATGCAGATTTTTACACTCCCTTTCAAAGGGTTGTAATGAAAGAAAAACCAAACACAAAGACACGTAGCAACTCAAAGTTCAAACTGCCCTGTGTTGCCAGCCTAGAGGCCAGGGTAAAATTTCCCCAGAGCTACCAAAAAAAAAACCCTCAAGACCTTCAAGAAATATGAATAATGATCAAATGTTATCAAAACAAAAGGTTCTGGCATTCTCCTGGAGACTGCAGCGATGCCCTTCCAAGGTTTGAAGCTGGATTAGTTTCCAAACAATTAAGTGTTTTGCCTTGTGAGGCACAGATATCACTTTCCAAACAAATTGATAGAAAATTATGCATCAGTCAATCCAACCAACGCAGCCTTGCTTGGAGAAAAGAGTTTAACGAGCATAAAATCAACCAGGCAGGCAGACAGGCAGTTTGCTAGCCTGAGATCTTCTCAACTGTCCTTACAGGATGCAAAATCTAATCAAGGATAATCCCGAATAATGTCACAGAGACTTGGAAACTCTGATGTGCAAGAGAGCACAGTAAAAGAGAAAATATAAACGTTGTAAATCTCCCTAGGTGGCCTTCCCTGCCACGTGTTGTCAGACATAAACTTCCGGATAGGGCTGGATCTAAGTGAATGCCCAGACCCCACATCTGCCCCATAGATCAACCTAAATGTATCCTGTTAGCAGCAGCAACCAGATTGATAGATCCTCCAGGGCTAGAGAAGGGTAACCAATAGAGAAGAGACCTGGAAACATTTATCATGAGCCAGCCAGGAGGAATAAACTGCAGCCCCCTCCCCTTGTCTAGCAAAAAAAAAAAGGGGGGGGGGAGAGATATCCATACTTTCCAGCCTTCCCACCCATCAAGAGTGGATGGCTCCAGGCTTCCCACCCAGCACATCTGGGAACAAAATAGGCAGGAAAACAAGGGCTGGGAGAAGAATGTACCCCAAAGGTACAAAGGCAGAATGCAAAGCTTCCCACGGCTGTGGAGGGGGCAACCTATGTGCACACTATGATCCTCTGGACCCCCATGCTAGACCCCACAGCCACCTTTGACCTTAAATCACCAACACACACAAACACAATGTAAATCGTTGTACTATATTCAGCATGTGTACGTATATATGCAGAAATTTAAACAGAAACACACACACACATATATACATATGCTGTGATATATTATACACATGTGTGTATATATGTACATAGACATACTGTGTCTATTTGATATATATATATCAAATGTCAATGGGAGCCAGGAGGGGGGCTCTCACCCCCTTATTCCTAACACCCTACTCTCCCCTGAAGGCTTCAAAGCAAGCCTCCTCTCTCATCTTCTTAAACTATCAAGACAGGCAGGCACACATATATGTATGCATACGAACACACACAGAGACATGCTATTTAATATATAACATTAAACCATACCTATGTGGATAGATAGATGGACAGAGAGAGATTTTTCTACTGTAGGTCAATGTTGCCAGGTGGACTCTTCCCCCCTCCCTCAAAGGCTTCCAAGACAGGTTGCCTCTCGGTTTCTATCTTAAACAGTCAAAATAAAAACAAGCAACCCACATATACACAACTGAATATATAATATTAATCTATGTGTATATGTGTAGTAGATATAATATCTATTAGGGGTCATTTCTATTAGGAGACATTAGGTGTCTTCCCCACAAGACTGCTTTTTTGTCTTTCTTAAACAGTTCAAAATGCAAACACCCAACCCAAATATACACAACTGAATATATAATATTAACCTTTGTGTATGTGTGTGTGTGTGTAGTAGATAGAATTTCTATTAGGGGCCATGGGGGTGGTTTGTCTCCCCAGAAGACTGCTTTTTTTTAATCTTTCTTAAAACAGGCAAAACACGCGCGCCCCCACACAGCCCAGATACAATTTAATACATAACATTAAACTGTGCGTGGATAGACAATTCCTATGGGCGGCCCAGGAGGGTCCCCGTCCCTCTCCCCCAAGGCTTCCAAGCAAGCAAGCCTGCCTCAATCTCTCTCTTTCCTGGGGAAGCAGCCCCAAAAGTCACCCAGGAAGCCCAACAGGGAAGGAAGGAAGGAAGGAAGGAAGGGGGGGGGTGTTCCAAAAGACTCCAAACACCACAAAAAAGACGCGCTTTCTGAGGAGAATCCCCGCGTCCTTCGCCTCGCCCGCTTTGGGGCCTCCCCACCCCCGCAGGGCAAGCCCGGCTCTTCTCCCCTCAGGCGGCAGCGGAGTCGAGAACCCGGGAAGGGGGGGGGGGTTTGGTTGAGGAAGAGACTCACTCTGGCCGCGTCGGGAGGGCCCCGCCGAGGAGGTTCCCCGGTCGCCGTGCCCCTCCTCCTCCTCCTCCGCTTCTTCTTCTTCCTCCGCCCTCGCGGCCGCCGCCGCTGCGTCCTCCCCGCGGCCGTCGCCTCAGCAGCCGTCGCGCCGTCCGCTCGCTTTCTAACTCGCCGCCGCCATCTTGGCCCGCGCGCCCTCCCGCTCGCGCCCTCCCTCCCTCCCTCCCTCGGGCGCGGGAGGGGAGGGGGGAGTTGAGGAGGAGGCGCGCCTGCGCGGAAAAGGGCCGGAGGCCGGCCGTAAAACGACGTTTGGCCACGTGACCAACGGCGCGCGCTCTCTCTCTCTCTCTCTCTCTCGCCCTCTCTCCTGTTGCCGGGCGGAGGCAGGCCCACGTGACCGTCGCGCGGCTTCCTTCCCCTTCCCGGAGGCGAAACAACAGGAGGCCGCAGCGCGCACGCGCGACGCTGCCCTCGCTCGCTCGCTCACCCGTCCTCCTGCGAGGTCAGGTGGTCTCCACGGCCGGGTCACGTGACGGGGCGCCGAGGCTGGTTCCTTGGAAGAAAAGGAGAAAGGAGGGGGGCGGGGCGGAGGAAGGAGTGAGGAGGAAAAAAAAGGGAGTAAAAAAAAGAAAAGAAAGAAAGATGGAGGCGCGCATGTTTCCCCAGCGCCTCATCGCGGAAACCCGGGGTCGGATACCGGGGTCGCATTTCGTTCCCCTGGCAGGTGGAGCAGTTCGACGGACGGCGGTCGCGCTTCGAGGCTCGAAAGTTGATCTAGGCCCGTCCTTTTTTTTTTTTCCCGTTTCTCCCCGTTGGGAGGGGCAAAGAGCAGGTCGAGGAGACGACGGTTGGGAGTCACGTGACCCGCCTGGCCCAAGATGGCGGAGCCGTACGTCGCCACGCAAGGGGGAGCGTCAGCACGCCTCCCTCGCATCGCGAGAGGCGCCGGTGCATGCCGGGAAATAAGGTCCTGTGCCGGCACGTCATTGCCAGCAGGCCGACAGCCCGCTGAGAGAGGACTGCGCAGGCGCAGCAAAGAATCGCTCTAGCTTTGCTACCGTTGCACCGTTGCTAGTTTTTTTTATACTGAATTTCCAGTATTTATTTTAATCTTTGTGTTGGGGGGGACGACGACAAAAAGTGATGCTTAAAAAAACCGATTATTTGAGGAGCAACTATGCCTTCTTTTAAACCACGTCTCCAATAAAAGAGCCAATGCGATAACTTGTGTGTCTTATTCCAAGGCTCGGTTTATTTACGGTGGGTTTGGACGTTACCTACTTTGCAAGGTAAAAATCCCACCGGCGGTGAACTGGCAACCCGCTCTGATGCTCAAAAGAACGAATAAAAACACCGTAAACCCTTCCAAAGCGAAGCAAAGACGCCACGTTGCCCGTCATCCCCGCTTTTCTTGCCGAGATGCCGGCAAATTTGGGGCTGGAGGGCAAAAGACCCTCCGTGGAACCGGCCTTGCCCAGACGGACGCTACGTTCCCCCCCTTTGTTCAGATTCACACAACCTCCGTGCATAAGCGCACCTGCGTGCCTTCCGTCCCTGTCCTACTGTCCCCATCCATTTGTAATCATCCTGTGTGTTTATGGCTATCTTTTGCCCATTTGTATATTTAACTGCCAATTTTTGTGCCAATGTCTATGTTTATACTGTTACTTGTTTCCTTGTACTTGTTGGCAAAATTGATTACATAAAATACACCTGTCCTAATGTCCTCTTTATTTGTATCCATTTTATGTACTCTATTCATGCCTATACATATATACATCCATCTATCTGTCTCTGTCTCTCTCTCTCTCTCTATATATATATATATATATATGTGTGTGTGTGTGTGTGTTTTCATAGATTTTCACGGTAATAAGTATGTAAATTTGTGCATTCTCGGGTTTCTTCCAGTGTATGCAAACCTTTACACGGGAAGAAACCCGAGAATACACAAATTTACATATATATATATATATATGTAACTTACATATACATATACATACATACAATACATACATACATACATACATACATACATACATACATACATACATACATACATATATATATATGTATGTATGTGTAGAGATACCTAGTAGCCCAAATATGGGAGGAAGCAACTTTTGTAGCTTTCCTATATATTACATAACCTAATATGTAATAGACAAAATAAGTAAATAAACGGCCGGGCGCCGCTTCCACCCACGTGGCTCCTTCCCACCCGGAGAAAGTGGCGGAAGAAAGGGGCTCGGCGCGCCTCCTCCAATCAGGAGCCTCCTCGCCGCGGCGCCGTCCAATCAGCGCCCAGCAAGGCTCATTTCAAACTCTTCCCCTCTGCTTGCAGTGCGGAGTTGGAAAACCGGCGAAGCCGCCCATTCCGGAGCTCGGAGGGGCTTGAGTGGCAGGTCGAGGGGGGGCCCTAGGGGGTTTCTCTCCCCCCCCCACTTGAGAAAAGTCTTTGGCAGCCCCTTGGGGAAGGGGATCCTCCACGAAGAAGCGCTTCCCACTCTTTGCTGGGCTGTCAAACGCTCCGCAGGGTTTCCTTTTGGCAGATTGGAGCATGGCGAAAGGTAATTGCAACATGTAGGGAGGGAGGGA
>JANHFP010005074.1:22451-38456 GCA_032468135.1 Calamaria suluensis
ACCACCTTTGGTGGGAAGGTAACAGTGTTCTGTGTGCCTTTGGCATTTAGTCATGCTGGCCACATGACCATGGAGACATCTTCAGACAGCACTGGCTCTTCGGCTTTGAAATGGAGATGGGCACCGGTCCCTAGAGTCGGAAACGACTAGCACATATGTGCGAGGGATACCTTTACCTTTTACCTTTAAGTGCAGAGTGCATGCGGAAGCTTGGGGAGGGCAAAAACCGGGCTTACCAGAAGTTCAGGAAGACTGGAAATGGGCCTGTTTCTGGTTTCCAGAGGGGCTCCAGAGCCTGATGAAGCTGTTTTTGCCCTCCCTGAGGCTCAAGGAAAGCTTCCAGACCCTGGGGGGGGGGGAAATCCCCTCTCCGTCATGGTGCAAGAGGCTGACTAGGCCATGTCCACCATGGCCATGCCCACCAGCAACCCCTTGCTAAAAAATTTTAAGCCCACCCCTGAGGACCACCATGAACAAAGGATACAGCTGACGTTTCAGCCTCGATCCACTTACAGTTCATGTAAGAAGGAAGACATATTTTTCCCATAATAATTGTACAATCCAACGTCGTTCTGACAGTACACAAATTTTAACTCTATTCATATATTGCCAGATATACATTTTGCTCAAATATATATAAACACAATTTATGTCTTATTTTGATCTATATATTCCATATTTTTTATTTTCTATCCATTGATACCAGTTGTCCCAAGCTGAGCAATATTCTGAGTCTTCCTTATTATTTAATTCTATGTTAAGTTTTTCCATTTCAGCACACTTAAAAAAAAAATTGGATTATTACGCAATTTGTCGATATAGTGGACATTTTCCAAACTTGTGCTAGTACGATTCTTGCTGCTGTAATAATATGAATGATCAAATATTTGATATTTTTAAGATATTTTCCTTTAATAATCCCCAGAAGAAACAGTTCAGGCTTCAATTCTATTTGGCAACATGTAATTTCATTTAACCATTTTTATATTTTAATCCAGTGTTTTTTAATTTCTGGGCAAAGCCACCATACATGAAAAAAGGTACCTTACATTTTTTTTACATTTCCAGAAATTATCGTTTAGATTGGGAAACATTTTTGCAAGTCTTGTTGGGGCTAGGTGCCACCAGGAATTTTAAATCTAGATATCACAATTCCCTTTGTCCCTGTGTCAGCCCCAAAACCAAGAATAATAGATGGTAATTCTGCCAATTGTATCGTTTCATGCCCATAGACAAAATCTTAGACCCTTAACCCATGGACACTGAAGATTCTATTATCTGCATCTATAATATACTCTGGAAACTATTAGGGAGGGGTTATCGTCACTCTTCCTCTTACGAAAAATATCTGGGCTGAGTTGCCTCTTTCTTTCTGGAATGCACACACACCCCCTCCTGGAAATCCACCTCATCACTAATCACATCACAATCTGGGCAAAAGCAGGAACAGTTTGGTAGGTATTGTGCATGAATTGTGATTTTGCTTTCATCTGTTGAGTATGTTTTAATAAAATAGAAGCTAAAAAAGAAATAGCACCACTAGAATTGAAAGCAAAAGTTCCGGTACTAGTGCAAGGGAGTTGGCTAAGGGAAAGGCAAGATATCTTACGGCATTTTGAGTATGTTAAAAGGACAGGGATAAAACTGGAGGATGCACAATCTGGAAGTCCTCCTGGATTCACAACGCCACTTGAAGAGTGGGTAGGAAGGTCCCTGAACAGCTTTCTGTTGTGCACAACCTGTATCAGTTCCTGGATTGGGGACTTTGCCCAGTGTCACTCATCCCATGTCACTTCCTGATGTGACTATTATAATGCACTCTACATGCGGCTATCCTTAAAGAGTATTCAGAAATTTCAGCTGGTGCAGAATAAGTTACATGTGCCTGTAGGGCAACCCATTACATCTTTGCTCCACAAGCTGCATTACTTCCCAATTTGCATCCAGGACCCATTCAAGATGTTGGTTTAAAACTTTAAAGCCATCCATGGCTGGGACCAGGTTATCTGAAGCACCGACCCCCTCAATTCTATGCCTCCCATCCCATCAGATCTAGCAGAATGGGTATTCTCTAGGTTCTATCAGGGAATCTCACTTGGTATGTGTCCCAAGAGGCAGTGCTACAGTATATATGTATATGTAATTTTTTTTACTGATATTTAAATTAAGGGAGATCTATTAAATTAAGGGAGAAATATCAGCAAAAAACAATTAGAAACATATAACGTCACAATGTTGTCGTATAATTACTGCCTGGATAGTCTCTAGCAATGAGCTGAAGGGCAAAACAGAAGCTAAGTTGCTTCCTCCCATATTTGGGTAACTAGGTGCCTCCAAAAAACACACATAACCCCTTGCCTGGTGTAAGCAGGAGGAAAACCGGTGGCTTAGTGGTTAATTCAACTGCGTAAGAAGCAGGCGACCCAGGTTCGAATCCAATAAGCTGATGAGAGCTAAAAAGCTTGAAATAGATCTATACTAGTCTCCCTTAATTTAAATATGATCAAGAAACAATTATGTGTGTGTGTGTGTGTGTGTGTGTGTGTGTGTGTGTGTGTTTGTGGAGGTACCTGGTTACTCAAATATGAGAGGGAGCAACTTGCTTCCTTTTGACTTTCAGCTCATCTCCAGACACTATATATATGGAAATGGAAGGAAAACTTTAATTATGGGTTGAGCATTTAAAAATAGAAGAGATTAAAAGTTTTAGAATTTTAGATCATATATCACATGTTTCAACTACTGGATGTTTGCATTTACCAGTTGTGCATTTAATCTGTTTTTAGATAAGAGTTCCTCACGTTAACAAAGCTCACAATGTGATCAAAAGGAAACATTGCTAGCATTCTTTTACCTCGTTTGATTTCTGCATTTTAGCAGGAAGCTTCTTGAAGTCTTCAAAACAAGAGTCTATCTTTGATTCTTTGCATCAAATCAAAATACCTAGCTAGTACACTGTTTAAATAGCTATTATTCCAACATCTACAGTATGTTGCTATGAAGATAAAAGGCTTAGTATGAGTTTATCTGAAAAAAATAACTGTAGGAGCCAAAATATATATGATACAAAATAATAGAAAAGCTGGTTCAGCAGTTCAAGGCCTAACTTTAAAACTGTAGATTTGATTATGGACAAATGTTGTTTGAACTAGGTTTTTATTTTGTGCAAAAAACTAAACAGGGTTTCCTAACAATGTAGACACTGTTTCAGAGTTATTTTATCAACAGGGTATTTTCCAGCCCTGTTTTCCTCCTTCCTCCTATTTTTTTTTCTTTTTTTAAAATTACTGTAAAAAATAAATCCTGAAATTAATTTGCTAATATTCTTGAATTTCTGCTTCTCCTAATTAGCTTAGCAAAAAAAAGTACGTAATTTCTGACTGCATGTGTAAAGTCATCTGAGTCAAGTTTATTAAGAAGAAAAGCATAAAATTATACATATAAATTATTTTCTGTGTTTACAGAATATTTTATCTTAATATAAATATTCCAAAATACAATTTATCTTGTACTAATATGCGTCTTATGGTATGTTGATACATTCTGTGTCCAAAATTGCACTGCCACATCAGAGAAGTGATGCTTTAGAAACTGCAGGGTAGCACATGGTAGAAGTCACACTTTATGAATTCTACCCCTTTCTAGAGCTGTATCTAGGGTAGACTTTATCATTCGAAAGAATTCTAATGTGAATGCATAGAACTCCCTCGATGGATATAAAGAAAAGCAGATCTTCCCAATCCAGATCAATGTGTGAGAACGGTCAATTGTTCAACTAGACAAGCTATTATGCCACAGAAAGGCAAAAGCATGGCAAGTCATGAAGCAATCTTAATTAAGATCATGAACCAATCCTAAAAATGTCAATTAGTAAATGTCTTCCCACTTTCCCATTCTTCTGCTTTTCTTTTTGCTTCTTCTTCCTCTATTTCTCCATTTGATATCTCAAAATGCTATTCGAGTTTCAAGCTACTATGTTTATCCCGTCAGTTAGGGGATAAACTATAACTAACCTTATCTACATATGTGGTACACATAGAAATCACGTTTATAACTTGTAATTCACATTTTGATTCAATTGGTTGACCATAAATATGCTGGCTCTGAAAGACCAAGCAAATGAAGGTTAGTGACATCATAGCCATATATTTCTATGCACTTAAAACAATGTACAAGTAATATCCAAACCGGGACTGTAAATCTAGGTATGCACATACATACATATACATTTAATACACTGCATTAAATAGATTATTCATTAGTTTATAAATTGTCCAGATCCTTTCTGCAGAATTCATGATTATATAATAAACAAGCTGAATATCCAGATTCTGCTACAAAACTATGTAAATGGGCTTGATAAATTGACACTTATAGCTTGAAAATCAGTGAGTAGTTATGATCTCCCCTTCTCTCCCTCAGCCTTGCTGCACAGAAGCCTTTCCTATGCTATCCCATTTGCTGAAACACTTCTCTTCTGCTTGTGATTTGTATTTGGAATGTATTTCTTTTCAGATGGGAAGGGGGAGTAGAACTCCTTAGCATCAGAGTGTGTTAATAATAATATAGGAAATACTAATGCTCTGATGGTCATTTAGAAAAATACTTTCTTAGCGAGCACCTAGAAGTCAACAGGAACATATGTGGCAAATTTCAAGTTTGTAGACTTTATGGTTCTGGAGATTTTGTGATGATGCGTGAGTGGTATTTTGTTTATATAGTGTCATGCCTCCTTTGGCCTCCGACTCAGAGATTGTGAAGGAACAGCTGGCAGAAAGCAGTGAGGGGGAGGCTAGAGCTGAGGATGAGAATGGGGAAGAGCAGGCCCAGGCTGGATCCAATGAGTTAGGCGCGGAGACAGAGATGGGAAGCTCAGAGGAGGAACTGGGAGCAGCTCCCCCACCTGATCCAAGACAGAGATGCAAGGACAAGAAAGCATTAGAAAAAGTTTTCCTGAGCCAGTTTTGTTCATGTTATCTAAGAATTACCTTTGGACTGCAGCCAGAGTTTGTCTTGGCAACTATCTACTTTGCTTTTGGAAGTAAACCAACATTAAGAGAAAGAAGGCAATTGGATTTTTGAAATAAAGACTGTTTGTTTATAAGTTCTTGCCTCTTTGTTGATTGCTTCGAGCTGGGTCATCACACACACGCATGCACGCACGCACGCACGCGCACACACACACACACACGTGTGTGTGTGTGTGTGTGTTTTGTGATTTTTTGTGAAGGCACCTGGTTACCCAAATATGGGAGGGAGCAACTTGCTTCCTTTTACCTTTCAGCTCATCTCCAGAGCCTATTGAGGCAGTACTTATACAACAACATTATTGCATTTTAGGTTTGTTTATTGTATTTTTAGTTGATTTGAAAATAAAGGGAGACTCCCTTTATTTTCAAATCATCTAAAATGCAATAAACACATATATGTTCGGTCTATAAATCTTGAAAGAGTAAACTTTATTACCTTTTTAAAAAAATCACTTTTGGTAATACACAAGAACCAAAATAAGTTTAGTTGATTAATCTAAGAAATAAAGCCAGCACCACAACTGCAGCTTGGGAAAAAGTTTATATAGGTGGACACCCTGTTTCCTACACAAAAACCAGATTTCCCCTACAAAAGGAATTGTGTGTGACAATGGGTGCTCTACTGTTCCCACAACATAAAAATGCAATAATATAAAATCATACTGCTAATGAATACTTGTAATTTTCTTTGGATGCTGCTTTGAATACTGCTAATGTTCTGTCCAGAGAGATGATGGCAGAAGAAACATTTTTGATCCATGGCTTTAGATTTGGAAAATGCATGTGTTGTATCCATAAAATAGCTGTATATTATCTATATATCATGAGCAATTTGTACTATGACATATTTTTAAGCCAACTAAATGTTTATGTGCAAATCATTGCTTCTGGTTAATTAAATGAACAGATTGTGCTTGCTAATTTATTTATTTTTAATTGCTGTGAGATATTCTCAGCAAAATAGAAAGAAACAAAGCTGCCATAATCCATTTGTTCAAATAACCTGCAACATGAAATATATATGGGCAAGTCAGATTAAATTAGGATGATCATACATAATCAAGTTCTTCATTTTCTGTAATTGAAACTTAATGAGTGATGGCCACTAAGTATTACATTTTTCTTAGCATCTTGAATTATGTTTTATGCTGACAGAGAATGAATTATTCTGATTACTCTCTCATTCAGTCAATTTCTAAAACAACATTTCCCATAATTTTGGAAATTTACTTAAATAAATCTACATTATACTCAATGTTTTATATGTTAAATATGGCGGAGATTGAGATTTTGGTTAATTCTGCTTTTTAAAAAAATGTATAGGATTTTAAGTTACTTAATATAGTTAACTCTTAAAGTGAAATGTAGGTTCCTGATAGATCACAGATACTTAATCAGCCACCAAGCATTGCACATTGCACACTAGTCTCCTTCTGCTCCTTCCCCTGGCTAAAATCAACAGCATAATTTCCAGATGTTTTGCATTATGAAACATATAAAAAAGTGTACTGTGGGCCCCACAATAGGCATCACATATTCAGGAAAGGAACAGAAAATCTCAGCTTTGCTCATGTATAAGATGCTGCCATCCTCACCAACCATCACCAACCAACCATCACCTATGTATCCTTCACTAAATTGATAATTATAACTCAAAGACTGCCCACTTTAGTGTTTCCTAAACTTGGGAAGATTTTGAGCACAGATGACTGAAAGAATAGAGTAGGCCAACGTGCCCCTTAAATAGAAATCAAATTCCTGTTTTTGACTAAATAGCTATAAAACAGGGAGGCATCAGCATCATAACAGAGAAGACAGGTAAAGGTAAAGGTTCCCCTCACACATATGTGCTAGTTGTTCCTGACTCTAGGGGGTGGTGCTCATCTCAGTTTCAAAGCCAAAGAGCCAGCACTGTCTGAAGACATCTCCATGGTCATGTGACCGGCATGACTAAATACAAAAGGTGCACGGAACACTGTAACCTATATTTCTACTTGCATCTTATACATGCTTTCGAATTGCTAAGTTGGCAGAAGCTGGGACAAGTAACAGGAGCTCACCCTGTTACTCCATTAGATGTTACAAGAAGGAAGAGGGGCATTGCCTATTCCTGTGAAATATACGGAACACAGTTCATTGCTTGCTGGTGTGCCCAGCATTTTCTGTTCAGTACAAAGTTTTCTTGTAATTTTCTACTAACTATATATTTCAATCCCTCACCTCTCTACATTACTTGTCTCGGAAATTAATTTAGCTCTGGTTATTTCCACTCTGCCTCCTGGAGAAGCCTAGAAATCAAATTATAACCCAATCCAATGCAAAATGCCTAGGTCTGAATTGCTTTCAAAGTTATTGCCTCAATATGTAAGGTAAGAGCCAAGCATAAAGCTGATATTAGGTATGGTAATTCCTATTTTAAATTCTCCCCCTCCCTTTTTCTCCTCTCTTTCTGTAGTTTCTTGTGCAGTTATTTCTCAGAAATGATGTACAATGTCACAGAAACAGGACATCAGAAGAATGTTATTGCACTAATGGCATAGGGTGAATTTCTTCAATTAATCTTCTGCATCCTATTCTACAAAAAACAGCTAAATTGATTTATCTCACATTCCCATTCTGTGAAGGGTGCAGGTCTTCAAATTTCAAACAAACTTAACTTCAAACAAGTTATGAGACTGAATTTAGTTATTTTTTAAAAGCAGCAAAAAATATCTCACAAATGTTTCTTGTTTTCCTGGCAATGAATTTATAACAGGAATAAGTGAACAATTTGCTACCCTTTTGTTTAACACCTGAGCTCAGCAGGGGGAGTTGTCTCATTCTATCTAACGATATGGCTCTCAATTCCTTCATTTCTTAGGGAATCTCTCTCCGAAGTTCAGAGTTGCAGGTTATCTGCGATGCAGTTATTTATTCCTTCAGTTTACTTGTATTTTCTCCTTTCCACTCACAGAATCTATTCTATACACATATTTGCAGTGTTTTCATTTCAATATGATTAGACCGAAAACTGCTGATACTTTCTGGACGGTGCTTTTACCAAGAGAAGCAATGAATGTGATTTTGGCAGTGATTTGCTCTCCAAACTTGAACGTGATGTTGTACAAAAAGCGTATCAATTTAACTATGTCCTGAACAATGAGATTCCATGTGTTTGTGGTTCAACTTGTTTAAAAACAGTGATATATCATTTTTATATACAAGTAAGCATTCTACCTGTATTTAGTAATGCAGTTTGGGATATATATATATATATTTGGGGGGGCTCTCTTTTCTCTGTATTCATTTATTGTTTAGATCATGCAAATCTTTCACTTTGTCTCCTTATTCTCTCTTTTTTTCTCATGTTACTTGGACAGTTTGGTTAGGGTTTTTATATTTTGCTTTGTTTCATGTGCATTGACATGTTTTGGGCGTTTCATTTTTACCTTGTAGTTGAAAGCAATATAAAAAGCAGCAAGGCATTTAAAAAAAAAGAACTGAATTTATATACAGTCTTTGCAGAATTGCTCTGGTGCTTATACACATAAGGAAATCAGTAAGTGCAAAAATGCTAAGCAACTGGATGGTGTGGCAAACTGCAGATAATCCTGAAAAATTATCTTACGCTGCAGTCCTTTGCTTTTCTATTTACAATTAAGCCTGCTGGTTTTTACTCCTCCAGCTAAGTGTGCGTAGGATTACATTGTTAGAATGGAATACAGGACAATTAAATATGGGTCAGAACAGCCCTCTACAACAGAAGAGAGAAGAGGCAAAATAATTTTCAGTAGAAGAGAATATATGTAAAATCAGGATTGAACTGTGAAGTTCTTGGTGCTCTGTGAGCTGGCTTGTTTGCCTGAAGATGTTTCATTGCATGACTAAGAGCAATTAAGAAAAGCAACTAAGATGATTAAAGGCCTGGAGACCAAAAACTTACGGAAAACAGTTGCAGGAATTGAGCATGGCTAGTTTAGAGAAAAGAAAGATTGAGGTGACATGATAGCAATATTCCAGTATTTATGGGGCTGGCACAAAGAAGAGGGGGTGAGGGGCAACTTATTTTCCAAAGCACCAGAAGGCAAGACAAGAAACAATGGATAGAAATTAATCACAGAGAGAAGCAGTGGTTGTAAAGATAAATATATAACTGAAACCAGACATGTTTTTTTCTGGAACTGATGGACAAATAGTTATAACTTTGTTTTTGTATATAATAAGTGCAGTATGATTATGATGTACAAAGGTGGAAAGACGTTTGATGATGGGAATTGCTGAGATGGCCAAAATGACATCTTTGATTCAGGGGTGGGTTCCACTTTCCTTTACTACTGGTTCTCTTCTTGTGCGCACAAAGTGCTCACACACTCGTGATCAGCATGCTTTGTGCACTCTGCGCATTTGCAGTAGAGCTCAGACCAGCATGCTTTGCATGTATGCGTGCCGAATATGCTCTCTGCACATGCGCATTGGAGCACACATGGCAAATGTGCACTCCATGTGCACATTTGCCATGTGCCATGCCATTTGTCATGTGTGCATGCATACAAAGCATGCTGGTCTGTGCTGCATTGCGCATGCTCACAACACTTTTGGAGATATGAGGCGCAGCAATGAGCTCTGCAGCACCGATTTCACTGCAGAAAAGGGAGAAAAAAGGAAAAAAATTTGCAGGAGCGCACGGGAGGCCTCCAGTTCAAAATGGTAAGAACCAGTTCAGTGACATCCAGTCAGCGCTACCAGATTGCCCAAACCTTCCCAAACCGGGAGCAACCCATCAATGCTTTGATTACAGAAATAACATTGTGTTTAATGCTGACTGGAAGCTCCTTATGGATTTTTTGCATGAACCAGAAATAAAATGTATGATTGTAGAAAAATAATGAAATTTATTCTGCAACCATAGAATAAGAGATTTACACATATAATTGCTGTATAAGCAATTCCTTCCTTCCTTCTTTCCTTCCTTCCTTCCTTCCTTCCTTCCTAAATATTACTTTCTCTTACTTTTTCTCTTTCTTATTTAAAATCTTAATAAAGTTATCTAAAAGAAAAAGAACACTAGCTTCCATGGCTTTATGACAGGCCCGCCTAGATTCACAGAAGAGAGGCCAATCAACAGCTATTAGCCATTATAGCTAAATGGGCTTTTCTTTTTCAGAAACAATAGGACAGATGGCAGGGCAGCTGCTGTTGCTGGCCATGTGTAAGAAGGAACTGCTTGTCAACTGATGCTGTAAACAGAGACACTGCAGACCCTGGCCCTTCAGAGAACATGGCTGATTTATTTTACCAAGCTGTGGGCTGCAGATTTGAAACTCCTGTTGATTTTGGTTAGATTTAGTAAACTATAGTGAACGGTTTGCTTGCTAAAGAGCCTGCATTCAATGTAGATCATCTCTAGGTAGCGTTAGATATTGAGTGACAGACCCCCAGGAGCCAATCAGTTTAAACCTGGCACTGACCAATCCGGACAGGGTTTCCAAGTGCAGGGAGTTTGAAGACCTGCCAGTGGCTGAAGGCGTAGACAGCTCCTGTATAAAAAGCCGGCGTGCCTTAGCCTTAGCCGCGTAGTTTTTTTTAGTATGTTTGCAATAAAGTAACCTTGCTGTTACATTGTGCATCTAGTCTACTTTACCCTACACTTCGGGTAGGATTTTTAAAAAATCTAGACAAACCCTGGAGAGCTGCTACCAGTTGTGTGGACACTTTTGAACCAGACAGCCAGTGGACTGATATTTAAAGAGCTTCTTGTGGATCTTTAAATAATTCACATGGAGGCACTATCTTGTGGTGGCCAAGCAATGTTAAATTGGAATGTGGGAAAGCTACCTTAACCTCCACATTCTGAAAGTTCAGTGGGTGGTCCTGGGAATACCATTCCTTCTTCTTAGCCCAAAGTATCAGACACAGGGAATAAGCATTTATATTGAACTCCTTCACATACAATATTGTACTTACCACTCTCGTGTTCTTCCAAGACATGGCTACAAAATAAAAAGACACCCTATTAACCTATCAAGAAGCCTTCATAGGAAAGGCAGAATGTAATTGTGTGCCCCCATATAAGAAAAGTATCTTTTGCCCAGGAGATTAAGATCACAAGATAAATAGTGATGTATTATTAGCGTGCTCAATAGAACATGAAAATGGAAAATGGAAAACTGGAAACTTAAATAACGATTTCAGTTAATATCATGAAAATGCTGGCGCAGGAAATACCCTGCTGTTAGTCAATTGAATAAGATAAATGTAATATGAAATAACTCTGAAATTATGAATGTATAATGTACTAAATCTTTCAACCTCAAGAAACAAGATGTATAATCAAATGGATTTAAAAACCTTTCCCTATGCTTTCATCCTTTTCCCTATCCCAAGAAATACCAATAGAAATTGGTTTTTTTTTAAAAAAAGAAAAGTATATTTCTATTTTTCTATGTGTGCGTGTGTGTGTGTGTTTGTATATCTGTTGCTTGGCCCAGAATAATATTCTGACTTCTCAACTGCTCAGCAGTTTCTCCCATAAATAATTTCCAAAGTAATTTCTGGCACAAAAAGGAATATGAAAGGGAAAAAAAATCAATATACTTATTGGATGCATACAAGCTCTTGAATCACAGCACAGCACATTTCCCCCAAGTAAAGTGTTGTGTGTGTATGTTTAATTCTCAAATGCTTGCTAGAAAAGGAGACATAAATTGTATTTTGTAATGACAAAACATGGAGTTAATAATTATTAGAAAAATTATTTGATATTTTCTTTTTGCAGAATCCATGAATTCTCAGTAACCCTGAGCTCTGAAAGGCAATATTCATGATCAGAGGTGGGATTCACATACCTTCCCTACAAATGTGATCATGTGCACATGTGCAGTAGCCAAACTTTACTTCCAGGTGGGTTGGCGGAGCCTCCCACAATTGCCACTACCAGTTTATGTGATCCGGACAGAACCGGCTGAATCCCACTACAGCCATGATGCATGCCAACCAGAGTCACTTGCGGGGCAGCTGTAGAAATCAAATCAATAAAGAAACAGTTTCCCCAATATATTTCTGATTTCAGTTCACAGAGTAGGAAAAAAGATGAAATGGCCATGCTTTCTTTTGAAGAATTTACCATTTAAGTGTCACACAAATAACCAGAGAATGAATCAGAGTAAGAGTACAGAGAGAAAGAATAAACCAGTGCTTTCATTCAAAGCTTAGCATGGGAACAAGGCAAATATATCAAAGGTTTGGGGGAAAATATTGGTGTAAGAAGTGACTGTATGGAAGGAACATCATACGTAGATGCTGAGCAGGAGTTCTAAAACAAACAGGAGAAGATAAAGAGATTGACTTTGAGAGAGCAGGAGATCTTCAGCTGATGGAAAGTGGTGAAATAAGGGTCATGGGGGGGAGATCAACAGGCGGAATTTAAACGTAAGGATGAAGAGCTTAATAAAAAATGTCATGTGCTTAGAACTGCCATATGAATTTTATCAGGCAGATTCAGCGAATCTCATTCCCTCTTGTCAACTCCTTCTGCATCTGTCTTGGCATCCTGCCCTAGTTTAAAAGGATGAGCACCAGGTACCGTTTCAGATGTGGGGAGATGGGGAGAGCTCAGAAACATCACAACACGGGGAGGACAAGAAATAAAATGTGAGAAAAGAAATAGAATCCAGAGGGAATAAATTGAAGGTGTGTCAGCTTGCACATTAATCTCAGAATATGAGTACTGCCATAAAAGCCATTGTTCATAGGCTATTAGCATAAACACCATAAACACCATTTTAAAATGAATAAAAAATAGGAGCCTTGAGAAGACAAAAAACAGCAAACTTATGATTTTGTTTTAAATCAGTAAGGTTACAGGACTGCGGCAGCTTTGCTTTGGAAGCTCCTGGCTGGACAAAGCTTCAGTTACGGAGTGTCTGATACTGTAATTCAATGCAGAAGCATCCATGCGTAAAAGGAAGCAAGGTTTTCATTGAAGAAAAAAACCTAAACTTATTACATGTTACAGCAATTCAGGTGAAATTGGAAGAGTTGCCAAATGGCAGATAAAGCTAGCTCGATCTGACCATGGGCTGAATATATAGAGTAGATCTTGGGTAACTCAAGTTGCCACTTAGATTAAAAAAAATGGTAACGTGGAATGAAAAATCCATACCTCAGATGTTTTGTTTTACTCAAATGATAATAGGCATGTAGAAGCATCAAACTGACTTACAGTAAGTGTTATTGCCCATAACAAATGATGGTTCATATCATATGCCTCTAATGTTTGTTTTTTATTCAGCAAGTAGACTCTCATCACGTGACCTCTTCTGTACTGTGCAGGTTTCTGCAGAGTCTAATGCTTCAAGATGATGGAAATACCCAGCCAATTTGAAGGAAGGTGCCAGATTGTGCATTACAAACAGGTAATTAAATTGGTTTCTAACTACCTAAAATTGTTAAGTCCCACTTAGCTCTGTGAGCCAATCAATCCTAAAGGCCGTTCCAGAGGATTCAAGAAAAGGAGGGGAAACTGCATTTAAGAAAATAACACAATATTAAACTGCAACACGGAAAGGAAAAAAAAATGAATTAGAATTCTCTCCATCATTCCCCTTTACTTGGGCCCTTAGAAAATAGGTGTATTAATATTTCTGGTCTTAACTTCTAGAAATCTGTATATTTCAATATCATATGGAACATCCTTTAGTTCACACATACATATACACATTAGGTAATTCTTCAAAGCTAAGGAAATCCTGATAAAGGCAGCATCGTGAATATTTTACTATGGATGAAAAATTGTCAAATACATTTTAAAAGAATGTTAGAACTGATGGCAGGTGGACCAAGGCACTTGTAGAATGGATTCCCTTTAATAAAAAATGTCCACAAGAGACCTAAAACAAGATGCATTGACCACATCAGCAAGTATTGTATATTGCCCAATTGGCAAAAGAAAGCTCAGGACTGTATTGGTTGGAAATATGCGGAAGAGGCCATCATCCTGCAGTGGACTGACAATGACCAGAACGATATTTTTTAAACATCTAGCTAAACATAACTAAAATAAGTCATATTGGATCAAACCCTTCACTTGCTTTCATTCAGAGCTCAATAAAGTGCCTCCAGATATAAGGCAATTTTAAAGCCAGTTGCCGTTTGCTTTTTTTTTTTCCAATGAAGAAATACAGAATGACACACAGCCCTATATAGCAATTGTGGCTCCGAGTGATTAATGAATACTTAATTACTAGGGACAAGCTATGAGTAAAGAGCCAGGTTGGTGTAGTGTTAAGGCATCAGACTAAAAACCAGCAGACTATGATTTCTAGTCCCCCTTTTAAGCGCAGATCCCGCTGAGTGACCTCTCACAGTCCTTCTCTTTCAGCCCTGAGGAGAAAACAATAGCAAAGAGAATAGCAAAATACTTCTTAAAAATTGTCCAAAAAACCCTGCAGAGATTTATCCAGGCAGTCACCAGAAGTCAATTATGACTTAAAGGAATACACAGCACTTTCAGTACTGGCAAGCATTTGATCTGAAACCTGTTATATTTTTTCTGGAGCAAAAGTCATTACTAAAGATTGACCATTGTGCTATTGAAGCCTTTCCTCCCTTTTTTAAACAAGCGTAAAAATGAGAAGGGCTTCAGTCTTAGAATCACAGTTGTCCATCTTGACTCTGATTCCTAGAAATAAATTACTCTAGTTTCAAGGATTTGTGTATCCCCTGGAGCCTCTTCTGACCATTATACTTGAAAATTAGTGACAAGGCCTCCTGCCATTTTGTGACACCAAACATATAAAACCCAAACTGTATGCCCAAAATATATTTTGTTCGTTCTAAACAAATAAAACAAAAACAAATCCAGAAAGAAATAGAAAATGCCAGCTGTGTACATGTTACATTCCCAATCATTTTTCATGCTTTCCTCTCCACTGCCATCCAACATTTTAAATGAGGCTGCCAGTCAGATCTTTGCATTGATTACAAATAGATGGGAACAGTAGGACAGGGATGGTAAGCACATAGGTGCACTTATTCACACCCCCTTAAGGACCTCTTAAAGGTCCACAGTAGACAGTTTAAAGGAAAAAGCATGGGGATTAGCAAGACTAACAACAGGATCAGGTAGGGTGTTGCAGACATTTATAACTCTATTACAAAAGTCATACTTCCTACAGTCTAAATTAGAGCAATTTACATTGAGTTTGAATCTGTTGACAGCCCTTGAGATGTTGTGGTTGAAATTAAAATACTTTCATACTTTCATCTTCTACTTCTCCACCCAAACAGAGGCCTGTCTCTCTCTTTCCATGATCTCTTCCTTCTCTACTTTTTCTTCATCCGCAAACCCCTTGGATGGTACTCATTCCTCCTGAAGCCAATTGCTTCCCATTAGTACCCCAGATAGCTTAATTAGTGATGAGGAATTCTGGGAACGGTAGTTCAATCAATTCAGCCATAAAATCATCACCCACCCACCCCATTTGTGGAAGAGAAGATAATTAAAAGTGGTGATGCGGTCCTGACGATATTGATCTTGCCAAAAGGAACCTTGACAGCCGTCGAAGGCCATTCAGGGTTCTTTGGAATGCCGTTCTAAATGCTAGCGCTATATTAAATCCTTCCTGGCAAAGCTACTTTAAAAGGTCCACCTATATAAAGTAAGATATATTCGATTATTCATTTCCTGAGTCAGTAGCTGCTTGAGTTAATATCCTGCCTGACAGGAATAAATCCATTAGAAACTATTTCAGGGCTTGTTCTAATTTCCCTTGGCTCTCACACTTTCCTTTTTCAAGGATGCGTCTTTTGCCAGCCTGAAAGCGCCCAGAACAATGTGAGTTTCTGAAGCTCTTGTTCCACCAAGAATGGAAGAGCAACTCCATCTCGGCTTGATGGAGAGCCCCGACTATTTTCAATGGGTTTGTGCTGACCTGGCCAAGTCAAATTAGTGAAGGAAACAACCCCCAATGCAAAAATGCACAAAACAAAAATACCT
>JANHFP010005077.1:37026-48313 GCA_032468135.1 Calamaria suluensis
TAAAGTTGCCAAGGTTGGAGACCTCTGATTTAAGAAGATGGAATGTTGTGTATATGTTACTGAAATGAACAGGGATGAAAGAAGTGAACTATAAATTTGTTTTAAGAAACCTACATATCAATGTTTTTTTAAAAAGTGCAAACATTGTTATAACTAATTACTGTTTAAAAGACAGTAATTTAGAAAGACTAGGAAATTTGGATAACTGGTTTTTCGCAGACATCAATGCAATATCTCTTCCAGATATACAAAAATGGGGAATACATCTCATTTTGTTTTGGTTTAGCACGTTGTATGACCCATAGTTATAACCACTGTTATTTGCGAACCATGGGTTATGGCTTAGCATGATGTGCTAGTCCAACCATTATAGTTGGTTCAACCCATTTGTGACCAAGGAAATTGAGTAGAATGTGTGAAGAACAATGTACAAAGATGTCCATAAACTCTCCCATATTTTGGGGAAAAAAATATGGGGGAGAGCTTATGAATGTTTAATTTCTGCTGCAGTCTAAAATGGTACAACCCAACAATACACACCCCACATAAAGCAATTATCATACATTTTAGCTCTTAGCTAACATAGATTTCAGTCAGTCCACTCCAGCTGCTCTATCTTATTCTAATTTTTTTGCTAATAGAATATAAAATATTTACATAGATATTTTTCAGATTTTATAAAATTGCACACTGCCTACCACTGTAGCTAGATTTAAAAAATCATCCCCCACCCACCCAAAAGGATTGGATGCTACACCAAGTTTGCTTTATAACATAGTTAAAATATGCCAATTCTTTATCAAAACATTTGAAAGTGTTTTAACAAACACTCAGCTTCACATAAAGAGAATAAATATGTTCCTTCAACCTGGCACCCTCCAGATGATGTCTACATTTCCAAACAGCGTAACTAAAGACTAAAACATCAACACATCCTGAAATGCCAAACTGGAGAAGCATGAACTGGGTATTTAAAATACACAAAATATCCATTTCTCAGAGCCTATAATTTGAATCAGATTTGATAAACATAAAGCAGTAAAACTGGAAGTTAATTTTTTTTTGGGGGGGGAGGCACATGGGTTTTGCCATATGCATTTTAGAGCTTTTCCACTTCTCTGTTCTACATTAGACCAGCTGTTTGTCATTATTTATAAAGGATTTATTCTCTATTTATTCTTAAGACTTGTCTATGGCTTCTCCTCTTACAGACAGACAAATATTTCCTTAATGGTTATGCCCAGACCAGACACACCCAACTCAAGTATTTATGGTGTTTTTCCTGCACTTGATGTGGTGTCCTTGCAACATTTAATTATTAATTGGTAAATAGGTGAGTTAATCCTAGCTGACAAAGGCAAGCCCTAACATAATAAACTGTGAGTGAAGGAAAGATTTTTTTGCAGCTGTTAACTGATAGATCACTTGCTAGAGGCATATTATTTCACACATTCTTCAGGAACTCAAAAAATAACTTTAGTTACAAGTTCATTTTTATCTGATTTGTGCATTTGAGTTCAGAAGATACCAAAGTCAATGTGGGGAAAAATATTGCCCGCATGCCCAATTAAAATGCTAACTTGACTTTCTATTGTTAGAACTAACTCACTGATTAAAAAACCCACATCTGTGCATCTTTCAGAAGAATGGACAACCAATGCTTTCAAAGCCAAATGCCTGGAATCATCTGAGCAGAGCCATGGGTTGGGTGGAAACAGAATAAAATGTATGACTGGAAGATTAGTTGCCAACAAGCATTTTAAGTATTGATGCACTCTATTTTGGGTTTGTGATTACTGCTACTAAGCTGTCATCCAGGCCAGCAATTAACCATGGAAAGCTAAGAGGTAGCTTCCACTCACCTCCACTCACCTCAATAGAACATGAGGTCCTCAATGCAGCGGTCTAAAAGCACCTCAAGCTGTTGCTATGTCTGGATATCCAATCAAGTCACTTATTTTGCTGCTCACTTAGAGATTACAATGCAAGTCCACTGAATGGAAAGTATATGCATATATAGAATCAAAGCAAGGTTACACACTGCACATTCCCTTTTGCACTAAATAAAAAAGGTTCATAATAATAATAATAATAACAAGTAATATCAGTGAGCTTTCTAAAGAGGAATTGACTATAAGAACAGACTTAAGACACAGGGAAAATCCCATTTTCTATTCTGAAAATCACACCGCCCACCGCCCCCCTTCATTAATTTCAAATAAACTAATTGACCAACTCCCCCACAGTGTGCCTCCAGGTATTGGGACCATTGGAGGACATCACTTTGGAAAGGATTAATCAGCATAGACTTTTCTTAACAGAAAACTCACTCATTAAAAAAATAAAATAAAAGGTTACCTTATCAGCAATGATTATATCATAAAAATAAGTTTAAATCATACAAGGGCATATAGAAATGCATACTATTATCTTACTACAGAGTATGTTTTAGAAATGCCCCTGCTGTCACGAAGTAACTTGTGAGCATGACGAGGAGCCAGATTGACTAATCAAAAGTTTACAGAGAGGGGAGTAGATGGTTCAAGAAGTCACTGATGCTTTAAAATGTGATGGTGTTGAAAACTGAGAGCTTGTTCCAGGAGTTGCAGAAACTGGATTGTAGTTGGCTGGGAAGATTGAGGAGAAAGTTAAGGCAAATACAGAACAGGAACAGAAATGTTTGCTCATATTTGTGATCTGTCTTCTCTCTTTCTCTTTTTTTTTTTTGGTAATAGCTGCTTGTCCATAGAGTTATGATGCAGATGGCTGTCCGAAGTTTTGCTAATACCTGATATTTCAGATAACATAGTAGTCAAACATAACATTGTTCTAGGCTACCTGAGTTTTTCATGAAGTGGATGAATATCTGACATCCAATACCGAAGTAGCCTGCAATAGAAGAAAAGGATGGTAGCAGTAAGCAACATTTTAAAATTATTTTTTTATGCACGTGCACATACCCCTTTTTATTTTATTTCATTTCATTTCTGGTTTAAGAAAGAAGAGCAGACACTGAAAGAAAGGAAAACCCACAGATAATTATGTAGAGCAATGAATTAATAAGTCTCTCTCTCCTCAGATTCTATTATTGGAATTCTCAATCGATAGTCTAAAACAAACAGAATTCTGAAACACCAAGTTTTATTGTCAGAAGCATTATTTTCAATGAAGCGAGAAAGAGGAAAAAATGTTAGCACAAATGTCAAACTCTGGCCACAAATTTATACATTTCTGTTTCACCTTCAGGTATTTATGGAATTGTAAATAATGCCAAAATAAATTAAAAACTACAAATAATATTAGTTTAAAACCACACTATGAATGCATAGTAATATTAAAAAATATGAACAGAAAATCAGGGGAGCAAATATGACTGAAAAGGAAGATTTTATAGATTAGCACTATGATACAGTGTACTTGTATAATTGTACTGTATAACCATGTTCTTTGGAAATGGATATTATCACTTAAGGTCATGGTTGTCTCAAAAGTGCTTTTCCAAAAGGCAACTGGACTTTGCTTTTGTTTTCCTTTGAAAATATTTCGCTTATCATCCAAGAACTGAAGAAGCTTCTTGGATGAGAAGGAAAACGTTTTCAAAGAAAAAAACAAAAACAATAAATTCCAGTTGCCTTTTGGGACAACCACGACCTTAAGTGATGATAGCCATTTCCAAAAAGCATGGTTATACAGTATAGTTATCCAAAAGTTAATCAAAGAGTTGATGCTACCAAAAACACCACAATCCAGTTTGGAACAATAAATACATACTGCTCTCAAGTAATTTTTTTTAAAAAACCTACTACTACCTCATCTTCTTCTTCAGATACTTTAATAGCATTATCTGGGGATTTGACAGGTTTCTGTGTACTGGTTCCATTTGTCTCGGCCTTCCCATGCTCAGCTTCCCACTCCTGTAGGACTTCGTCTATGTTAAAACGCCGCCGATAATTTACGAAAAAGTTTTTCACTTGCACCAAAGATTTGTTTCCAATGACATCAGAGATTGCTTGAAAATCACGACCGTATTTCCTGATTGCTACAAAAGAAAACACATCTGTGAGTACCATTTCTGAAGCCCAGAGGACAATGTATATAACCTTCAAACTCATACTAAGGAATCGTGTTCAGAGTAGCATGCATTTTCACAAGCGTGCAGGGAGCTAGATTAGACTGAGTGGCCTAAGATCATCCAGTAGACATGGCTGTGAGAATTTAGCCTAGATCCCCTTGTGACCTTGAATGACATGTCAGAATAAAACTTGGTGAGCGCATATTTGCATTAACAGTACTGCAAAAAATGCATGCTGTAGAGGCTGTAGAGAATTTATTGAACCTCCTTGAGATGGAATGGATATACTATTTATAGTTTCAAAGTCAACAACTAAATTTAAGGGATACATCAAGGGTCATGCTGTTTCTAAACCAATTATAGGTTTATAGAGGAATGATAAATCTTGGCTTTCTTAAGATTCTGCCTCAATATGGTTATTTATTTATTATTTTATTTTATTATCAAACATTACCACCAATCTCATGCAAACCAACTCTACAATAAAATAAACAATTTTTACTTACATAATAAAACCAATCATGTTACTAAACTATGTTTGAAAATATTTGATATTTCTTATGGACAAATATAAATTTAGCTATATTTTCTTTTAATTTTTCTGATTCCACACTTTGAGATCCTCCCCCTTATTAATTCTTCCTTCTTTTGTATACTATGCTTATCACTGCTTCTCCCAAAGTATAAATAAAACAATGGGTATAAATTAATTTAAGGCCATCCAATTCAAAAGCCTAGCTGGTGAACAATGTTAAAAATAAATTAAAACCCAGCAACAATCTTTTTAAAAGTGAAGCAATCCTGAAAACTTAATGCACTATCAAACGTCAAGAGTACTATGAAGGACTTCACCATTGGTTAGCCTAGTGAATATAATATGCTATCTAGTATGCTGTTCTCATGATGAAAAACATCATATTGAGGCAAGGTTTAGAATTAATAGAATTCCCTATGCCTTCAGGCTTAAACTTGGGCTTGGACAATCTGGAATTGCACCATCTGCGATCCGACTTAAGCACAGCACAAAATTGTCTGTTACAACGTCCTGCCTGTCAACGACTTCTTCAGTTTTAGCCACAATTATACACGGGCAAACAACCAATATAAACTCAAGGTAAACCGCTTCAAACTCGATTGCAGGAAATACGACTTCAGCAACAGTGGTCAACATCTGGAGTGCTCTATCCAACTTCGTTGTTACAGCTTCAAACCCTCACAGTTTCAAATTCAGGCTGTTTACCGTGGACCTCACTCCCTTTTTAGGAGGTCCATAAAGTGGGCATGCATAAGCGTACCAGCGTGCCTACCAACCCTGTCCTACTGTCCCCATTAACTTGTACTTGTTATCTTGTACATGTTTGACGAACAAATAAGCAAATTAATAAACAAATGAACAAACAAATAAATAAATAAATATGGTGAATATGGTGATTTTAATGTCAATTGTTCCTTTTTTAAAAAAAAAAGTCAGCAACAAAGTTAAACACTGTAATCTGTGTAATTATTTCCTCTTTTTAATCTGTTTGGTACATTTTTCTATTCCATCTATATGAGTATATTCACATTCTTGGTTTAAATATTTTAAAATGAAACACAATATTAACAGCACGAGCAACTATCCTATCCTATTCCTAAAATATTTAATTGATTAATTCAGAGCTTCTCAAACCAAATTCAGGGGATGCAATGATCCCCTGAAATTAATGAATTTGTGTAAACCTCAATAATAATATTAGATGGTATGATCATCAATTTCCAGACTTGCTGGCAGGATTTCTACAATTGTGTGTGATCGTTTAAGTGGCTAATATACCTCTTACTTCAGAAGTTTCTCCTTTCCTTTTGGCATCTTGTGAGCAAGATCCAAATGTAACCCCTGAATTTCTTCAATGGCAAAATACTATGGCCTTCCCTATCTTAGTCTCTATTAATGCTTGTGGTATCACCTCTCAATCAGATGTGTTGCTGTACTTGAATCTCCTCAGCCACAATTCCATCTACCTTCTTGTATGCACCTTTGTAAGTATGCCTGCAGTGGCTGAAATTGGGCACATTTTGCATACAGTGCAAGCACACACAGAAACTATTCTTACATTTAAAATATGCACACTGAATACACACACACACACACACACACACACCATCAGAAATACAAGAATAAGGCTATCATATCCAGTCAAACTCCACCCACTTCAACCAACAATCATGACTTGGAATATGAGGAACTGGGTCAGTCATCATCCGGCATATGGGAGAACTGTCAATGCAAAAATGAATGAGTCTGACCACCCTACAGTAAATGCAGTTCAGGTCTCCAAGGTTAGCATCAACCCTAAGACATGAGTCAGAAGCAGAAATCTGGAGAATTATTTCACTGGCCAATGAGGAAATGCTCCATCAGAAATCAAGACACAAGGTATTCTTCCCTACAGACAGGACTATATTTACAACGCCATACCTTGCACTGCAAGAAGCTGTTCATCTGTGGTCCAGCGTGCATTAAATTTCAATGTTACCTAAGTGTCATGAAACATAAAGAGAATAATTTACTTAGGTAACAGATGTGCTTATTAAACCTCAGCCCCCAAACTGTATACAAATGAAAAAATGAATACACTGCTTGAGCAGTCATTTGTTAAATAAAGCCTGCATTATTCTTCTCAGCATGTTTTTTTTAAAAAAAATATATTTTCAAGTGGAATTATAGAGGTAGTCCATTATTTAGTTAACAACATTTAATTTATAACAGTAGGGGATGAAGGAAGCGGTCAATGATTTTAGCACAAGGTTAGCTACAAGAGTCCATGCATGGATTGGCTTTGTCAACCAAGTCAAAATTTGAGGGCATCTGGACTGTGGCTTTTGGTATCTTCCTGATTTTGAATTGTGCACTTCTTCTCATCCAAACTCCAATACTGGAGCTAGAAAAGGAACTGGGATAATCCCCCAGATTGCACTGGGCCTCAGAAGCTCCCAAAAGACCTCTGTAGCCCAATGTAATTATAGGGATAAATGGCAAATTTGATCAACTTAAGTCAGGTGCCCTTCTATAAACTTCAGAAAAGAGAGAAAAAACATATTTTCCCATCAGAACACAAGCTTACCTCTGGTAACCTATATTGCTCTATTCCCCCTTCAAGTTTCTCTTTCAAAGAGCTGTTTGTTTGTTTGATATTTTGAATCTGAAAAGAAAGGTTCCTCTTTCAGTATGGATAATATACAAAGTTTGCATAAAATTTGATCTAATTTTAAATATTCTCTAAAACATTAGTGGGGGGAATAGTTAATATTCACTAATAGTTTAAACAAGAGCCTCCATTCCTCCAAGAAACACAGTTTCCTCCCCAACTAAGACTGAGGTCTTGTCCTTTTTCCCCTCTCACCCAAACATCGAATAACTCAGTAGTTGAGAAGCAATAATGGGGAATAGACTCTTTCATTCTTAGCTTCTTTGGGGACTTTCTAATGTTGATACTTGCCCAAAATAAAGTTGGATGATTCCCAACAGAACCCTTACATTGTTAAAATGATTGTGTTCCCATTGCTTGCCTATATATGTTAAAATGATTGCATTCCCATTGCATTTTTTAAAAAAACAACTACCCTAATTCACCCTCTGAACTGCAGCCACTCATTATTTTTATTTTGTGAAGATACCTATGGAGTTTTTCCCCCAACGTCTGATCATAATAAAAGCTATCTATCTACCTGCCAGTGGAACATGTGACACTGGTGATGCTGAAGGCTGAAGTTGTGCTTTGCAGTCCACTGTTTTCCATTTAAACGTCTTTTAAAATTAAAATAATCCTTTAAAATGTCAAGTAGAACAGACAACGTGGCAAATATAAAAGGGACTGATCATTGTTACATGGATATGGTTAAGTGGATGCCCACGGGACCAAACAAATGACCAGGGCACTAATCTTCCAACCAACAGAGGAAATAGAAGAATAAGAGCTAGCTGCATAGAAGTGGTAAGGCAGAGGAAAAATATTCTAATATTTTATACTTGAATGTGCAAGAATTAGAATTTAGATGGAAATCAATAAAATAATTGATTACTGATATAAAAGTTTTCAGAAACTAGAAAGCCCAAAGTGTGGAGAAACAGGGAAACTGATTTATGGAAATCCTTAATGACGTCCTGAGTAAGACACAGGAAGTTGGCAATTCATCCTGATGCACTGTAAACAGAAAGCCAAGTTGAAATAATTCTCCTCTCAAACGTACTGCAACTGACAGCTTGTTAATCAGGTCTCATCCTGATGCAAAACGCCTCACCCAAGCTATAAATCCTCCCAGGGAGATGCAGAAGTTGAGATTGTTTAAAATATGTACCGAGATGATTAAAGCCTCTGCTCTGTTGCCAGGAGAACACTCACATACCTGTCGCTTGATGGAGACGAGCTCCATATCCAGTTGCCTGAGCAAAGTGGTGGCGGCGGTTGCGTTGGCGGACACGGCTTCCACATCTTCCTGAGAGAGAAACATTCCTTTGGGAGGTTTCCTCTTGGCCCTGTTCTTAGCAGCCTGGGTACTGTGCTTTTCTTTCTTTACCTGAGGAATTGTTTCCACGGGAGGGATCTGCAAAGGAGAGATCTACAATACATAAGCCTGGTGATTCAACCACAAGCTATCCACAACTACCGCCACTCCCAAACATGCCCCAAAACTGAGGTGGACGGTCATAAGTGTATTCTTTTTCCAAGATCCTGCATTATAAAAGCCAACTACAAAAGAGGATACACTGTCTTGCTTCACCTTTTTTTCTAAACCAGCGGACAGGGTCAGCATTTTCACAATTTAATGGGTGAAAGAGACATCTCATTTTAATCTTCCCAGAACACAGAGGTCACCTGAATATGACTTCTTTAAACTTGAGGGCATCCATTTTGCCCTTCAAAGTTCTTCAAAAAGGTCAACTTGCACAGTAGGCCTGTCCAGTGCAAAGGCATCATGGCATCATTGTTCTGACTTGACATAGGCCAAAAATCTTTAAAAATCATGTATGACTCTCTGCACGTTGAGCTGTGGAACAGTTTGTTGGTGCTGCCCAAGTACTTTTCTGCTAAAGTAACGACAACACGGAAAGGAGAGACACAAGAGCACAAAATGCACCTATCTTGCTAACATGAATATCAATAGCACATATGTACCACTTCACAGGCTTTACAGCCCTCTCTAAGCAGTTTACAGTGTCAGCACATTGCCCCCAACAATCTGGGTCCTCATTTTACCCACCTTGGAAGGATGGAAGGCTGAGTCAACCTTGAGCCGCTCAGAATCGAACTCCTAGAGTGAGCAGTGAATTAGCCTGCAATACTGCATTCTAACCACTGCGCCACCATGGCACTAAGTAAGATGAAGTCTGCTAAGTATCTTCCTTAAGTTCTACTACTGAAACAGAAGATAAATGCACTAACCCAAAAACCACACATAATACAATGACTCCCAACATATATGAGAAATACTTTTTTTAACCAAAGACTGCCATCCTTACTCTCCATCTTGAGAAAAGGACTCAATCTAGGGGTCCCTAGAGGATTAAAGTGACAACATCGATCATACATGCCACTGAAAACCAACCAAAACACTCTTTCCAAGCTCTGGCCATCAGCACCTTGGTTTAATGGTGTATCAGAAATAAAAGAAGGCATCTCAGTTGAGCATGGGAGTGGTTGAATTAGGGGAAAAAATCTAAAAATTATGTTTGATATGCAATTTCATGTGTGTCAGCCAGAGGGGAAGAAGAAGAAACTAATTTAAGACAAAACATGAAGGGTCAGATGATTGCAGGCTAATCCTTAAAGCTCATTCCTTTTTATATGCAGCACTGCAAAACCGAGGGATAAAGATTTTTGCATTGGTATGAAAACTGTCCTAGAAAAAGGTCTTTCAGGGACAAGCATGAGACATACAGAATGAATCTGAAACACTGTTTTAGATTCCTGCAAAGGAACACTTAGACCTGCCTGCCAATCCACTAGCAATGTAATTTTAAAAATTTCTTCTGAATCTTTTGATAACACTAAGGACATGTCTCCAGAATGCGAAAAAGACCCTTAAAAAGCTCCCTGTTAAGGGAAAGCCATAATTGCTTCTTCTTTCTTCAAATGAAAACAGCAAAGCATAGAGGCATCAAACAACCACTACAAAGCTTTCCTATTCTGAGGAAAATACTAACCTCCAAGCTTAACTGAAAATTGTACAGTATACACAGAAGATTCTGCCTCTTCCAATAAGGAGGGGGAGGGGAGGTGCATGAGCCTCACCTTAGTTTGACAAGTCCATTCTACCTGTAAAGTCATGCTCCCTGCTTCCCTCTGTCCATTTCCATGTCTGCTCAGTGATAACCATGTTTTATTACAATGTGCATCTTGAAGGAATACTTGTTGTTGTTAGTTGCGAAGTCGTGTCCGACCCATCGCGAACTCATGGACAACGTTCCTCCAGGCCTTCCA
Source organism: Calamaria suluensis (assembly GCA_032468135.1). Classification (NCBI taxonomy): domain Eukaryota; kingdom Metazoa; phylum Chordata; class Lepidosauria; order Squamata; family Calamariidae; genus Calamaria; species Calamaria suluensis. The sequence continues at coordinate 47,560 of JANHFP010005077.1, forward strand.
GTATTCCTGAAGGAATACTAGTTGATTTTAATCATCCTTTGATCTTAAGCCAGTGACTTAAATCAGCTTTCAGTCTTGACGCTTGGTCTTTGGGTTTGAATACAAAGGGGATCTACCATTAATTAGGATTTTGCTAGTTTGAGCATCAAGTACTGAACAGGGAATGTTCAGTAATGGACTGAGCATACATGAGAGAGGCATTCAGAGAAGGGCTGGCAGGAATGAGGAAAAGAAACACTTCCCAAGACAGTTTCCCTCAACCAGAGCTCCTTGTCTTCCTTAGACATGATCCTATGCCCACAATGAAGCACATTCAAAGCCACATGCAGCATTCATCTAGTACTTATGTTGAAAGACTGACTTCACCTATTACAGTAAACTGTATTATATGGGTTTATCTGGTTTAAGTTTAGCATGTTAAGGTGAACTTTGCTAAATCTAGTTTATTCAAGGCATTATATGTACATTTGTCCAGGCAGTTTCTGAGAATCGGATGCAACTGAATGGAAGGAAAATATGGTGTGGTATGCAAAACAAACAACATATGAGGGGGTAGAGATATGCCTTTATAAGGACATTTGTGTTTCCCAGCAAAGGTCTAGCCAGAAAACCTTAGCTACTGTTAGCAGAAAATAACTTGATCTATATAGGTCAATAACATAATAGGGATTAAGGGCAGTTTTATATATTACTGTATATAGTGCTGAAACATCAAAGCATCCACAACACCTCTCACCAGCTTACAAGTGGTAAG
>JANHFP010005077.1:70146-83026 GCA_032468135.1 Calamaria suluensis
GAGGGAGGGAGAGAGAGAGAGAGAGATTACTGCATATTTTGACATCATTGTGACTTGAAACATTAAGTCTGCAGCGGATATAGAAGTATACATCACCACTGGGTTGTTAATCTGCAACTTAATAGTATAATGTTGTGTATGAAATAGCCCCCTACAATTGCATAAACTAATGAAGAAATACTTTTGTTCTACATTATGGAGGCATTTTATCTAGTTAATGAAGAGAAATACTATTCTGTTTTAATCAGGAATTTTTTGAGAAGTGTGAATAAAGGATATCTGGAAACCCCACTCCATTCTAAATTTTAACCTAATTTCAAAAGTCTGTTAGTTCCTGTATAGAGCAGCACCAAAAGAGAGCTCTATTCTAGTAGACAACACAGTTTCTGCTAATCTATTTAATTCTGCAAATCAATGAATCTGTATGAAAAGGGGCTACTTATTTAAATAAGATTAAGCAGACATTCAGGCTTACTCAACTAAAATTTTCTACTTCAATCAATAGCTGAAGTATTTAGCTGAACAATTCTTACTTTCTGCAGTCATATAGAGAATCCAGATACTCTGGACTAAAACTCTGATCATTCAAAGTGAAATGATAACTCTGCCATTGGAGTTTCCCAGTCCTCGCATCCAATTTTGTTAAGAAGAAAAAAAAAAGATTACTGCTTTAAAAATATGTGGTCCTATCCACATCATTATGTTGTCATTGTTGAACATCTAGGGAGTTTCCATCTTGGCATTTTCTTAGCAGGATTTAGTCCAAGTATTCAACATATAATAAGGAGTCACAGGAAAGGATCCTACCCTTTTCATATATCCTGTAAGGCATGCCTCATAGAACATGGAATTACAGATCCTTTACTTGGGTCATTTTCCAGATTTAAAAGTTGGGAAATAAAGGAATTCAGATTTATCTAAGGCTTATTTCTTTTAACTATGTTAGATGAATTATAATACGTTATTATATCAGAATGAGAAAACATACTACAGTCGACCAGCTTTTGTTCAACTATAGCTTCTGATATCGCTTATCACACTAATTTAAAGTTGTTGTTTTTATGTCTGGAAGGACACAGGGGCAAGCAAACATTTTGTGGCCAAGAGTGTGTTGTTCTAGTGGAAAGTATTTGGGAACCACATTATTAATAGAGGGTAAGATCAATATGTGAGAAAATGCTCTTCAGTTCTGTTCCCCCAGTCATAAACGAATTTGTCCATCTACTGACCTCTTGATCCTTCCATTATCTTTCACCCTCCCTTACCATCTATTCTGTTTTTCTACTCTTACATACACACCCCAGTACTTTCCTGACCCCGCATTAGAAGTCCTACATGAGAAATAAGCTCCAGCTCAGAGTGAGGAAGACAGAACAGCTGGCAAGAAAAGAAAAAAGGCTAAAAAGAAGCACCTCCAAGTGCAGTGGTCACCAACTGGTGATCTGTGGACCACTGGTGGTCCTTGAGAAAATTTTGGTGGTCCCCCAAAAATATTTGCATTTTTATATAGCACTAAATACTATTTATCTTTTTTAAAAAATCATATTACTGGTCCACGGAATTTAAAATTATTAATTTAGTGGTCCCTGAGGTCAGATAGGTTGGTGACCCCTGTCCAAATGTACTGTATTAGTGCATTGCCTAAAAACCTCCAACCTTTATGTGTTAGAGGTCCATTTGGACTGTTGAGAACACATGGTGGGCACTCTCACAAAGTCATGGACATGGCAAGTTGAGCCAATCCTAGAACATCCATACAGAAGGCAAACCAAAGAAAGCAAATCCAGTGGGGTCTTTGCAATCTCTGAAGTCAATGGAATTCTTCTGAGCTCTAAGTGGATGCACTGCTGCAAATATAACTTGAGGCTGGCAGTTTGCTGAATGCAATTCATTTTTTTAATTAAAAGAAAATTAAAGAGGGACAGGAGCTTGATAACAGCTGTGCATCACTTTAGGTAAGGTCATGGGTGAGCTGGACTATCTATAATTTAAACAAAGTGTGCGGCATTAGAGCAAGACAAAATTGATGGTCTGTACTTGGGCACACTTGTGCCTGGCTGCCAGCTTACTCTTCCTTCACTTTTCAACACCACAATGTTCCCTAGGGGAGGGGGGGTGCAGAAAAGCATACAATAAGTTTTGCTTCCATCTGAAACCCAATTGGTTTCAAAACATAAGAAGACTGTTCTTAGAACCTAGGACATGATCTTCTTAAGAATTGTTCATTCTCCCTCACAACATAAATAGGTCTAGGTCTGTTCAGGAAATATTCTCTGGAAATGAATAGAATATAATTTTTTATTGGCCAAGTGTGATTGGACACAGAAGGAATTTGTCTTGGTGCATAGGCTCTCAGTGTACATAAAAGTAAATATACATTCATCAAGAATCATAAGGTACAACACTTAATGATAGTCATAGGGTACAGATAAGAAAATAAAATTTTCTATAGAATGTATTCTCAAACCTAAGAAGTGACTCTATCCCTTGCTTTGTTTATAAACCTTTGTTTATAAACTATTTCTTGCTACATCTGACCAGGCAGCCATTAAAAATTCTAACTTGACATTTTAAAGAAACTTAAAATGAACATTCTATTTGGAATCATTCTCTGCATTTATCTGGGTAGTGCATTTTTATTTTTATTATTATTATTATTATTATTCAGAAATAAATATAAGGAATCTGTGTTTAGACATAAAATCATCGTTCGGCTTCCACTGTACAACTGGCCCTGTCATTGCTGTCTCTTTTACTGAGCTTCTCAGAAGAGCTCATTTAGTTTCTGCATACATGTTTTAATAAACATTTTTGTGTAAGAGTCCAGCTTGACATTTTGAATAGGCAGAATTAAAATGCCTGCATGAAGTTCTATTTATGCAAATATCATTTACACTAAAAATACCATAATATGGTTAATAAAAATCACCTAAAGCCAAAATCAACATATTGAAAGTCTCTAGTTATTTCTGCTTCTCTTTTACATCATATTTTGTATTTTGACAACCAAGTTGTCAAAATCCCCACCTCTGCCCATCTGGAGAACACATTTAAACATTTTCCAACTGTTCATTACCTGTTCCATGTTGTACCCATGTTTTTCTTTTGCAATAGCAATGTATTCATCCACTGAGAATAGAAAATAAAAATAAAAATTAGAAAACAAAATCTATGAAGAAAAAAATGTTTATCATGTAGTAAAGCTAATAATTACATTTAGATAATAAAATATTTAGGAAACTTAACAACTATGGCTATAGCTCCAAAACCAAATACTGGAAGCCAACTTATAACTTGTCTTATTTAGAATTTGGTAATCAAAGTTTTCCAGTTTGGAGAGGTTATAAAGATAAGCATACCCATGTTGTAATTCTATTCCCCCATGCATTGCATATACCAGAATGAGGTAAAGTGTAAATATTAATATGTTGTCTAAGTATTACTAACCACTCTACAAATTATGATAACGGTTTCAACAGTCAAATTTCCAGTTTTTAAAAAAGCGCAACATGCAAAATAGGGGAAAGGAAGAGGGAGGAAAACAAATATAGGTACTCGTGCTAGACATCATTTCATAATCTTGGTTCTTTATCTGGTTGGATCAACCTAACTCTATCTTCAATGCAGCTTCATTCCCAACTCTTAACTTCCTAGTAGATCGATAGAGGCATGGCATATTTTCTTTTGTGCTGGAGCAACTGGCAGCTGGTTTTGTGTGTTCTTCCAAAATGTAAAAAAAAAGAACAGAGCTTCCTGCTGCTACTTGTTCATAGATGGAGCCAAGCTGGACTTCCTACATCATAATGTTTTTCAGGAGCGACAGGGGATAGACATTTACAGAGTTTATGGGCAAGGAATAGCCATCTCTTGTGGGACATGTTTAAATCTGCAGATGAAAGAATGTCCTTAGGAAATATAAGAATTGCCATCCTAAGATTGTTCAACAAATTTAGATGAAAGAGATGCCTGTTTAACAGTGGGGGCGGGATAGGTATTTTGCTCTAGACCAGGGATGTCAAACTCAATTTCATTGAAGGGGCGCATCAGCACTGTGTTTGATCACGGGGATCCGGGGTATGTGTGGCCAGCTTGACGTCACTCATGTCAGTGAAAGACACATCAACAGGACTGGCACTGTGATGCGATGATCCTCAGTGGAAAAATCTCTCTCTCAACCCTAGTCTAACTGCAGAAAATCTTACACATACACAATCTGCCACTCATCAAATGAAAATCACAAGTTTGCATTTAAGAAAAGCATTTTAGCCATCACAAGCCCACAGAAACAAATCCAAAAGAGTCAGTTGAGTGAACAGAGTTTTACTGGGCTGATATCAAAGAAGCAGCCTTTGTTTCCTTCATCTAATATCATCTCATTAATTCCACACTGCAGTGCACACGGCCCAACATTTTGGCTTATGGTTTCTCCTCAAGATTTGAAGCAGCACAGTAAGGATGAAACAAAAACAAAAGACTTGAGTGTGTCCAAAGAACACACTGGCATGATACAGTGTGGCATGAGTGGCAGACTGGCACGATACAGTGTCCAAAACTGGCATGATACAGATCTGCCCAAGTACTTATGTTCACATTTTTTAAAGTGCCTACAGTCTACCATTTCATCAAGAAATTTTAAAATGCATATATTTTTTTTGTGAAAGATAACAAAATATAATAGTAGCTTTCGATGGACTAACTTTGCATTCAAAGGTATGGGGGGCTTTTGCATAGTTTTGGCTGATGCACCAGTGTTGACCTTATCTGGAGACATTCATTCACACTCTTTTCATCTCTAGATTAGATTACTGTAACTCACTTTACTGCTTTGAATACTGCCTGGAAATTTCAACTGGTCCAGAATTCAGCAGCATGCATTATGCATGGTCACAATACTGCACTTTAGACCTCTGATGGAGTTTCACTGGTTACTAGTGTTGCCTTTTTTTGGAGAGGTTGGAAGGGTGCCTTCTCTGTCACAGCTGTCACCCTCTAGAGCAGCATCCACCCAGAAATCACTCACCTGGGATTTCAAAAAACTATTCAGACTTAATGTTGGGTGTTGCACTTGGATTTATGTTGGGAAGTGGGAGGGTTGCACTGTGTTTTAATGGCTGTTTTTAGTCCAGTCTGTTTTGTTTTATGTTTTTATTGTTTTATCTTCTATTAGATTTTGGATTTTATAAGCTGCTCAGAGTTTGCTGAAATGGGCAGCTATAATAGAATTAAATAAGTACGTAAGCACCTATAGAGCAGGGGTGTCAAACTCAATTCCATTGAGGGCCGCATCAGGGTTGTGCTTGACCTCTCTGAGGGCCAGATTAGGTATAGCCAGGGTGGGCATGGCCAGGTCGACATCGCGTGTGGTGTCCCGAGCACTCTCCCAGAGAAAGCAGGCTCCCAAGCTCAGTTTTCAGCTGCAACAGTGTCCTGCAACCCTCTGCCAGCAGCTCTTCAAAGCTCCAGTTTTGCTGGCAGAGACACTGCAGGCCACTCCTTCACTGTTTCCAGGGTGGCCCTGCAGGCCAGATCTAAGCACCCCGTGGGCCGGATCCAACCCCTGGATCTTGAGTTTGACACCCCTGCTATAGAGGCTTGACTAGTAGCTACAGAGGCCTAGATGCTAGACGTCTTAGGGTCTACCTTTCCATAATAATTTCTTCCTGTTCTACCAAAATAACCAGGGAGCGCCCCTAAGAATCCTCACCTAGCTGAAAGTATTGAAAGATGGGGGCAGGCTGCAGGTGTTCCTTACAGTAGTTTCCCACCTTTGGAACAGCTAGCATCCAAAAAGCAAGCATGGTCCCCATCCTCATAAACTTTCAGAAGCAAGTGAAACATCTGTCTCTTCCGGAAAGTCTTCTAGAATAGAGGTCCCCAACGCCCAGGCCACAGCCCACTACCAGGCCTTGAGCCCTTTGGAACCAGGCTACAGAAATGGCAGGTGAGCATGTGCACATCACCACTTGCAGAAGCTCATCCAAATGGAGCTACGCGCATGGATGGTCTATGCACCAGAAAGGTTGTAGAACTCTGTTCTAGAAGATCTCTGGGGAGCCATTATAACCAACAGCACGATATTAAACAAAGATAGTTTATTAATTTTCATATTTATATAGAAAATTAGGTTCGGGATTTTATTATTTTAAGAAATTATAGCGGTGGTTTTTATGTTATATTTTTACATTGTAAGTTGTGTAAGCCCCTTAGTTTCAAGTCATAAAATAATTACATGAATAAATAAAGATTTTCCAGTTATTTCTTTTGGTTTCAATACAAAAGTGAATCTAGTACCGTAGAGAAGTTGAAACAACAGGGGAGAGATGAATGAAAATGAAAAACTCTGGTTTTCATGATTTTATTCCACGGATATAATAAAAGTGTCACCACTGGTTTTTAACATTGAAGCTAAGCCACATGTTATGGATTTTGTTTTGGATTATTTTTAAAGTTGAGATTAAAGATTTGCTTTGCGTGGCAGGGGAAGGATACTGCAAAATCTCCATTTTCTCCCCACTTCAGGGAAGGATACAGCAATATCTCCATTCTCTCCCCACTCCAAGGGAAGGATACAGCAATATCTCCATTCCCCACTCTGGGACCAGTCAGAGGTGGTATTTGCCAGTTCTCCAAACTACTCAAAATTTCTGCTGCCAGTTCTCTAGAACCTGTCAAAACTTGCTGGATTGCACCTCTGCAGCAAGTCAAGATCAAGATCAAGACTAAGCTAAATTATTCCTCCAATGGTTGCTTTCAACAGAGGGTCTTCTTTTAAAACATGATAATTCTTTTGTCTAAATTTGAAGTCTGCAGCATGGACTTTTAAATATATTGTTTCTACACAATTAGAACAGTACTTGATTCCTAGGATTAAAGCAAGAGATGGTGCCTAACTTGAACCCAGCATTGCAAATGAATAATACTAAAAAATAATCTATGCAATTTATGATTCTCATTTGTACAATGCCTTTAGATTAGGTGTTTAAAAAAGTTACTTATCTGTGGTTTAGGACAGGTAATCCTCGACTTATGACCACAATTGAGTCCAAAATTTCTGTTAAGTGAGACATTTGTTAAGTGAGCTTTGCCCCATTTTACAACCTTTCTTGCCACAGTTGTTAAGTGAATCGCTGCAGCTGATACGTTAGTAACCCGGTTGTTAGGTGAATCTGGCTTCCCCCATTGACTTCGTTTGTCAGAAGGTTGGAAAAGGTGATCACATGATCATGGGATAAAGCAACGGTCATAAATATGGATCAGTTGCCAAATACCTGAATTTTGATCACATGATCATGGGGATGTTACAAGCGTTGAAGCCATGAAAAATGATCATCAGTCACTATTTTCAGTGCCGCTGTAACTTTGAACAGTCACTAAACTAACTGTTGTAAGTCAAGGACTACCTGTAAAGGCATTTAGTAGCTATCCTAAGAGACAAAAAAATGAAGTCTTTAATACAGACTTTTAATATGATCCAGCCAATTCTCATGTATTTTCCCCCTAGTTATCATAGTGTTAAAAGCAGCATTGGAATAAGACTTTGAACATTACATATTTTAATCATTTCCAACATTTTTCCAGCACTTTCTTTCTGTTTTATCTGAACACAAGCACTTTTTTCTATTATTTATTCTGCAACTAGTAAAGTTGCCAGTTGCAATACTTAAAGATAGACAACAATAATTAAAACTAATGTCATATACCAACATGCAAAAGAAATCCAGAATATTATATAACAGCAAAGTCTTACTTCTCAAAAATGCAATCTAAAATAGTGAAAATTGGCTTTAAAAAAACAGTCTATAAGGATCATTGCTGTCTGAGGAAAAAAACAGCCTTCTTCCAGCTTGGCTGCCCGAGAACCTCTTAAATGGAAATAGAAAGGTTTTAATTTGAAATCTTTTGCCTACAAATAATGTACTTTACTACGGAATAATAGCTCACAATGGCTTACATTTCTCTCTAAAAATGGTGAGAAACTCTTAGTGAAGCTGACCTGACTGAAGCCATCTTGGAGTTTCAGTGTTGCCATACTGGAGCTGAGGGATAGGGAAGGGGGAATAGAGATAGCTGGGGGTTTGGAGCAAAAACAAAATACTTTCACTTGGGAACCAAGAACATTCTCACACCTGGTCAGAGGAAGGAGGAGTGATGTTACCAGGCAACCAGACGGTGCCTTGATTGGACTATGTGACTAATTGTTTAGGGAAGGGGGAAAAACTTTTACTTTTAATTAGGTGAAAACCACAGGAACCTTCAGAGTCAGTTTTCACCAAAATTGTGCCAATATGGTATATCCAAAAAATAACTATTCTTTGAGGAATCTACCTGCCTGGAAGTTTTGTTTAATAATAATAATAATAATAATTTATTAAATTTCTATACCACCCCTCTCCTCGCGGACTCGGGGCGGTGTCCAGCCATAATCATAAACATATAGTCAGAAAAATTAAAATGCATATTAAATAAATCTATGGCTCTAAAAATCTCGAAGTTTAAAAATACTATTAAAATTACCCCTAAAATTTTTAAATATTTAAAAACCCCTGCTTCTAATTAAAATTTTAACCCAAGCCAGCAAGACGGAAGAGGTAAGTTTTTAGCTCCCGGCGAAATGTTATTAAGTCCGGAAGCCTTCGCAGTGCAGGTGGCAAATCATTCCAGAGGGTCAGGCCAGCCACAGACAAGGCCCTTTTTCTGGGGGTACCCAATCGACACTTAGCCGCCGATGGGACCCCCAGCAGACCCTCCCTGTGGGTACGCACCGGCCTTTGAATAGTCAACAGCATGCGGTCCTGGAGATAACGTGGTTCAATGCCATGGGTCGCTTTAAAGATCATCACCATGACCTTAAAGCGAACCTGGTACCCCACTGGCAACCAATGCAGCTCACGCAGGAGCGGGGTCACCCGTGAAAAACGATGATCAAGATTCTTGTGCAAACTGTGAATGTGATGAATTAAATAATTACTGTCTTCTGACTTCATATGTAGGTCAAAATATAACTCAGCACCTACACATCTTTGTATTTTTTAAAAATATCTTTAACAGTGTTTATGCAAAAATAGATAACACAACAATTTAAATAAATGTTAGCGAAATGTTAAGTGTTGTCTTAAAATCCAAAGGTTCACATGAAATTGGTTGGAAGACACTAAAGAGAAAATATACACAAAGATAATAAGCACTGAAACTAAACTAATTCACCCATTTCTTTACCAAGTTATTTGGCTTCCATTTCCTACCATTGCATTTTGAAAGTTTGTACAAAGAAATTATAGAGATGGGCAAAAATAAAACTATTGTTGATGTCCCACTTTTATATCATTCAGATAAAACAAACAAAATGCAATTAAAATGCCATTAAAAAAATATTAAATGTGTAGTTGAAGAGATGAACGTCTTGTCAGCATTCCAGAAAACTCTTTTCTTCCAATCAATGAACTCGAGACAGCATTTCTCAAAGATTCATTTTATTAGAACTGGCATACTGGCACTGCAAATGAGAAAATGGGACTGACTTTCCCACTTTCTCATCATCTATTCAATTCACCCAAATTTCACACCCCACACTCAGGTCAGTCACATTCTCCAATAGCCTTGAGAGGAAAGTCCTCTAACCACACCTACACCAGATGCTGTAAAATATGGCCGTGACCAGCATTGTTGTATGTTATGTCTACCCACTTATCAATTGACACCCCCCCTTCTATTTTCCCACAGCTAGAGTTGGCAGCTTGAAACTTCAGCTCTAATATGGTTTCCAAAGTTGACACTTCTCTTTTTCTAAAAGTGAAAAGCAGGGAATGTGGACATTCACAGCTCTGCTTGTTTCCATCGGAATTATGGAGGTGGTATTATGGTATTTTGTGCCAACCTCCCCCCTTCTTGACACATAGTATACATACAAAAGGGGTAGGACTTGCATTGAAACAGCATCTTTGAGGGGGCTTTAGCTATTGAATGGAATGGAATTCCCTTCTATGGACTATGGCAAATTTATTTCTCCTCCGTGATGCAGTTGCAAATGCAATTAAATTAGTACTGAATGTGTTTATATTGCTACTTGTTTCCCTGTTGACAAATTAAATAAATAAAATAAAATGAGCAGTACTAGGTCATTATTCTTCTCAGTAAAAAGGCAACCACACTCAATTGGCATATAATGATGGTCCAGTTGATCTGTGACATTGTGTACATGGTAGGGGAGGATGGCAACAATAGATATGTTATTGTGTAGCAGATCACCCTCTCCATTAGAAAGAACTTAGCCATCTGAAAATATATGGCAATTGTTCATTAAGGGAAACCTGTTTTCCTTTCCTTTTGTTAAGGTTAGTCACACCTAGTATGGGTTTTGCAGATCAGATTAATCAGTTTCCTGCTCTTCTATTCCTATTATGGAGGTTGGGTTCTTTGCTTCGCTCAGAAAATTGTGCTGTAAGAAGAACATGGTGTAACCATCAACAGGTGCTATATTATAACTGCTCTACCTTTCTATTAAGGAGTCTGTAAAACACACACAGCTGATTTCAAAGCAATATTTCCTTTATTCATGTAAAAATGCTAAAATCAAAACAAGGTATGGTTGACAACATCTTTTAAGAACATTTAATTTTCTTCCAAATAGTTTAGAACTCTTTACATATTTTCTCCATAAGAGAAATAGACGCGTATCATAGAGAAATATTTTAACACACAAGTAATAGTAAGATCACTTATTAACAAAATACTCTTATCTCTTCTAGTTTTTAGACAGTGAACATACTTTCATGAAAAATTACCAGCTAAAGAAATCAGTAATATGTAATATGGTAGACCTCAAGCATAAGGCCACAATAGGGACCAGAATGTTGATTGCTAAGTGATGTGGTTATTGAGTGAGTCATCACATGACCAGACCCAATTTTATGAGCATTTTTACCATGGTCATTAAAAGAATAACATGATCATTAAGTGAATCACAATGTCATTAAGTAAACCTGGCTTCCCCAATTGAATTTGTTTGTCAGAAATCTGGGAAGGTCATAAATTTTGAGCAGATGATTGCAAAAAACTGTGTTTTAAACACAAGCTGGTTGCGATCCACAAGGTGTTGGGCTGATAATGTGGCACAGATCCTTCCTTCTAGCCACTAACATCTGTCCTATGACTATCAGGCATGGCTGCCTGCCAGAACAATACATCATAAGTCTGTATCCATTCACTCTTTGATGGTAGATGAGTAGACGAGCAGACTGGTATACATAAAAGAGCCTGTATAAAACCTGGCACTCTTCAGGCGTGTGTGTCTTTTGTTAGCAGTTTGCAATAAAGTAACTTTGCAGTTACAGTGTGTGTCTAGCCTACTTGCCCAACACTTCATTACTCTTTCTAAAATCAGCCCCCATGGGTATCAAGTACTTCACAGCAGTCATAACAGTGAGTGTAAAGGGGTGGGGCATAGTGACAATTCTTTGAAAGATATTGGTTGTAACCAGATATATTGCTCGACATGTAACCTAGTTTGAATAACTGCATATAGGGCCATAGAATCAAATTAAAGGTACCACTGCTGTATCGAGTAGGCTTCTGCAGATCTGACTAAACCAGAGCTCTTCAAGCTTGAAGAGCAGAATTCTTGGAGTTAAAGTCCACAAGTCTTAAAGCTTCCACGTTTGAAGACTTCTGGGCTAAACGTTTAGATTTCATAGCTAAGTTGCTGTAGGAGTCCCCCCCGGCTCTTAGTACAAATGTCTGGGATCTGGAAGGCTTTATACTTTCCAGTTCTCTACAGGAATGGTGGACTTGTCCTTAATCTGTGGCCTGATACATATAGGCAGTCATATGTTAGGAAATGAAATCACAGCATCTTAAAATCAGCTAGCTTTCAGCTTAACAGAAGTGGAGCCAGAAATAAATTGGTTCAGCTCTTCAGCATTAGATGACTGGAACTACTTTCAACTGGCGCAGAATCCTTGAGTAGAAGTGTCCTTATCCTTGTTCATAAAGACAGGTTGTGTCCATTTTTATTCCTTTGGTGCTTCCTCCCACCCATACCAATCTTTAACATAAAAGAGAAAAAATTAGAAATTACCTTTTGATTAGTGCAGCTGATTATAGGATTTTCCAGTTAAATTAATTCATGATTTACCTTTATCCTTCAGTTATTAGTTTAATTAAATCTGCTGGAAATAAATTCTGTATTTAGTTGAATTCAAAAGACCTCTAATCTTTTTAACTTTTAGGTACACACTGCAGTATGTGACTTTTTTTAAAAAAAAAATAACAATGCACTTAGCTAGATAGGATTATTGGATATACTATAAAAAGGGGATTCAGGGTTAGTGCATAGTTTTGTATGTGTGTTTATATAGACACACATATACCAGTAGTGGGTTTAAAAAAAAATACTACTGGTTCTGTGGGTGCAGCTTGGTGGGTGTGGAGATACTGTCCATTCCCACCCCACTCCATGGAAGGTTACTGCAAAATCCCCATTTCCTCCCAATCAGCTGGGACGTGGGGTGAGTGAGACCAGTCAGAGGTGATATTCACCGGTTCTCTGAACTACTTAAAATTTCTGCTACCAGTTCTCCAGAACTGGTCAGAACCTGCTGAAACCAACCTCTGACATATACTACTAAAATTCTCCTGTTCGTAATTTTCAGTTGGGGAAAATAGTACATCATAAGGCTCCAATTTTTGAATCAATGTATCTCAAATTTCACAAGAAGAGTCCTCCACTCCTCTGCTTGAAATAAAATACCTTATGCCACTAGATTTGAAATTCTGGGTTTAGAAAATTTAGAACTACACCGCCTTCAGTATGACCTAAGCATAGCTCATAAAATCATCTGCTACAATGTACTACCTGTCAAGGACTACTTCACCTTCAACCACA
>JANHFP010005079.1:53136-66456 GCA_032468135.1 Calamaria suluensis
GGGCGGAAGAACCGAGACTCATACAGAAAGAGGGGGAGGGGGGGAGAATAGAGAGCTAGTAGTCACCCTAGGAAACCTTATTTAATGGGACAAATACTCCTTTAGCAAAGAGGTTTACTTTCGAAGGAAAAACACATCCAATCCACCGCCCCCTTCCCCCTCAAAATGGGTTCAGCCAACAAATACCTCACAAGGACAAGTCCTAATTAACGCAGATAAAAGAGCGCCAGGCCGCGGGTGGAGGGGAGGCTCACTTACACTCGCCTGGGAGGAAATCCTACTAAGAAGCGTAGTTTATATAGCCTAAGGTGGTAAGCTGAGAGGGGTCCGGCCGTCGAAATCCATAACTAACTGAGGGCCGCTCCCTTCCCAAAAGGCTTTGGGAGGCTGACGTGTTTATCGGAAAGTCGTCTTTAATTTTTTTTTCCCGTCTCACCACCTTTTCTAAATGTTGATCTCTCGGGCGCCGAAAGCGGCACCTCCGAGCCCCACCACCGCGGAGCCACCCTATCTCCTCTTCCGGGGATTAGTCGGGGCCCTCCTCACGGGCCCGCGCCTCGCCACAATGGCCAACAGTGACGCCACCCCGAGCCCCGTCCGAACAGGAGCAACTAAAATATCCCCGAATAAAGACGGGATTTTTTTAAAAAAATCTAATAATTATTAAGTCAGTTCATCTTACCACTTCACTCAGGCAGCCAAAAGGAAATAAATAATATCGCGCCGCGGTGACAACACAGCAAGCTACCAAAGATTTTCTTCTTCGCAACTGTCTGCCCAGCAACGCGTCACTGCTATTTATAGGGTTTCGTCTTGGTCGCCCCGCCCTTCAGTTTCGGTTAAATATCCTTCCGCGTGAGGAAATAGCCCCCCCGTAGAACGCCCTAAAGAGCGGGTTCTGCGTCTCCATTTCCTCTCATTCGACGAAAGAATAAAAAAACAAACAAAATTAAATGATATATATGCTTGCTTCCCTGTTAATACCGGTCTCCGAAGGGATGAGGTGGAGGCAGTGAAGGGAGGAAGGATATGAAATAGAGGTAAAAGTCCCTCGTCGTCGGAAGAAAAATTCTACGAAGTCAAGAGGTGGGGCTAAAACGTTCCTGGGCCGCCATTGGAGGGAAACAGAAAGAACGGGCGCTGATTGGCTTCCTCAAGATGCAGTAGCTAGGAAAGCTCTGGAAAGATCGGGGACTCTGCGCCTGGGCGGTTAGGAGTGGGGGGGAGCAACATCCCGGAGAAGCCCGCCTCTGATTGGTGCGCAGTGAGGTCATTCTTGTTGCTAAGGCCTTCGGTCCCTGAGAGGCAGATTTCGAGAAAGGGCAGGAAGGAAAGAAGAGAGGCTGACGGCCTGTTGGCGCATGCGTACAAGAACCAAGTCGGTGGGGGGTGGGGAAATAGGGCTGTTTTGAGGGGCAAAGGGCGGGAAAACGTCTCTGAGGCGGTTAATCAATCAAGAGTGAAACAATATAAACAAAAAAAAAAGAAAATATGCATAAAACACTTTTTTGAATCAGAGTATATTTTAAGTTCAAGCTGTTTTTTTCCCTCTTCTGCCACTGCTTTTCTGAAGAGGAAGTTTGACTGCCTTGAGGAGAACCAACTTAATTTTGTTAATTTTTAACCAACTTAATTTTTTTTACCACATATGGTTTTTAAAAAGGCATTCATGTAGGGGGAAAAGGAAGGACATGAGAAAGGAAAAAGATAGGAAAGAAAAGAATGAGAGAAAGGGAAAAAGGAAGAGGAAAATGAAAAATGAGAAGGAAAGGAAGGAAGGAAGGGAAAAGATGGGAAAAAGAAAGAAAAGGAAGGGAAATAAGGAAAGAAAGCAGGGAAAAATAGAAAATGAAGGGAAATGAAAGGGAAAAAATTGGAAGGAAAGAAAGGGGAAAAGACAGTAAAGGAAGGGAAAATGAAGAAAGAAAAGGAAGGGAAATGAGAAAGGGAAAAAGATGAGAAAGAAGAAAGGGGAAAAAACAAGAATGAAGAAAAATCAGAAAGAAGGGAAAAGAGAAAGAATGATACTATATCATTAATAATAAAACTCCAAGGAGCATTTTCTTAAAATGCCAAGGCCTTCATCTGATAAATAATTTTGAAAGGACAGAGACTTCTTATCAGGCAGATTTGGTTTCAAAAAACAAATGTAAGGCAACGACAGAGCAGCTAAAGGTTGTTTTCCCCAGACTGCTCTAGTTCTGTTCCTGGAAAATCCTGTTTTTCTCCTCCTCCAGGAAGAGGGTATAGCTGAGACTGAACTTGTTTGCTTCTTTGGAGGCTTTTATTATTTTTGAAGAGGCAAAAGGCATCTGAAATCCAATCTCGTGTTTATGCTGTTGGCTGCAAGAGCTTCCTCCTTGGATCGCTCCCAAAATTTTGTACTCCTCAGGAAGGAGTAGAGAACAAAACTCTGTTGCAACTAAAGCTTGTTTCAATATACAAATAATCACCAACTTATGACTGATCACTAAGTAATCATTCAAGGTTACAACAGATCTCCTCATGCCGCCTTATGACCCAAATTCACATTTTGGGCGTTCAGTGCCTAGACTGCCTTTATGATTGTTCCCACTGTCATGGCACCACAAATTACAACTTTTTTCCCCCCCCGAAAACCAGCATTGACTTGATTTCCAACAAAAAAACACCCGTTGCAGACAATGGATTCACTTAATGACTGCTGCAAAAGAGGCGGCAAATTTATGTGGTGACCCACATCATGACCAGCACAACTTAAAAACCGTAATTCCAAGCTCGATTATGGATATAAGTTAAGGACTACTTTTATAAGCAGCATTACCTTCTGCATTTGAAATTTACTATTATTCTGGCCTATGATAAAGTATGAATCCCTAGTGCTGTGCAATGGGGTGAGCTCCCGTTACTTGTTCCAGCTTCTGCCAACCTAGCAGTTTTGAAAGCAGGTAAAATTGCAAGTAGAAAAAAATAGGGACACCCTTTGGTGGGAACGGAAGAGCGTCCCGTGCGCCTTGGTGTTTAGTCATGCTGGCCACGTGACCATGGAGACATCTTTGGACAGCGCTGGCTCTTCTTCGGCTTTGAAACGGAGATGAGCAGCGCCCCCTAGAGTCGGAAACCACTAGCACATATGTGCGAGGGAAACCTTTGCCTTTATGATAAAGTAATACAAGTTTTAATTGATTGACGTTTGATAGCAAATGGGTCTGGGTAGCTTCTTTATTGTACCACTTTTTCTAAGAGAAACCCCAAAAGAGAAGTTTTCGAAGACAGTTAGAAGCAACAGTTTGGCTCGAGTGAATACAACCACAATCAGGTGTCCAGTAAAGGCAACCATGGAGTCAAAATGATATTTGAACTTTTTTTTTGCTCATAATGGAAGTACATAATTTGCCTCATTTATAGTATGACATGATCTATGGGCCATAATTTGTCTTCCACAGGTGACCATGGAGCAGGGTGGGTTTGACTTACCTTTGCTACCGTTTCGTTTGCGCTCACATGCTTGGTTCACTCATGTGCCACTTCTGTGCATGTGCAGATCATTTTGGATGACGTCCGGGTGAATGGGAGGAGCCTCCTGCCACCGCTGCTACCGGTTCTCATGAACAGAGACGAACCCATCACTGCCATGGAGGTTTTTGAACTACGAGATCTGCACGTGAACAACACTGTCTTGCTTTTCCATAGTTTACTGAACAAAGTTCAACTGACAGGGATCCATGCAAGCTGTTAAGCTGCCAATCATAATTTATTGACCACAAGTGCTGGGTTTGCATAAACCAAAACCAAGCTACACATGTTTTGGCTTAGCGTGTGGCAGAAACCCATCATATTGGAAGGTCTTAGTCTAATAAAAGATATATTAAGTGGAGATTATGGACTTGTTTTCAGCTACAGACACTGTATTCAAATCATAGGTTAACCAGGTCTGTTAAAGTAGTATTAACTAAGTAGTAACAGTACAATAGAATTGGAAGGGGCCTTGGAGATCTTCCAATCCAAGCCTCTGCTCAAGCAGGAGAACCTATACTCGTGAGGCACACTTGCCCCAGCTCAGCCAGCTGGTTGTCAGGTTTCTAACCCGTGCATTCCCGCTGGCTGGCTGTTCGTTGGGTTTCCAAGGCGTGTATGCATATCAGCCAGCTGGTCATCGGGTTTTGGTGCTCTAGCACATGTGCACACATATGCACGCACATATGCCTTCCGGTTTGGCCATCATTGACCTATACCATTCTGGGCAAGTGGCTATCCAATCTTGTCATGAAAACCTCCAGTGATAACAGAATAACAGAGTTGGAAGGGACTTTGGATGTCTTCTAGTCCAGGGATCTCCAACCTTAGCAACTTTACTGGCTGAGGAACTCTGGGAGTTGAAGTCCACAAGTCTTAAAGTTACTAAGACCTTAGTTCTAGTCCATCTCTGTACTATAGCAGGAAACCACCATTCAGACAAATGGCTGTCCAATTTCTTAAAAACCTTCAGTGCTGGAGCACCCACAATCTCCGAAGGCAACTTCTGTTCCACTATTTAATTGTTTTCACTGTCAGGAAACTTCACCTTAGTTCTAGGTTGGATTTCTCTTTGTTAAATTTCCAACCATTACTTGATTGGACAAGAAGCAATGGGTGGAAACTAATCAAGGAGAGAAGCAACTTAGAAACAAGGAGAAATTTCCTGACAATTGGAATGATTAATCAGTGGAACTACTTGCCTCCAGAAGTTGTAAATGCTCCAACACTGGAAGTTTTAAAGAAGATATTGGATAACCATTTGTCTGGTTGTAGGGCTTCCTGCCTAAGCAGGAAGTTGGACTAGGAGACCTCCAAGGTCCCTTCCAACTCTGTTGTTCTACTACTTGTTCAGCCCTCACGTGTTTTGGAGAATAGGCTGACCCTCTCCTCTCTGTGGTAGTCCCTCAAATATAGGAAGACTTCTAGAAAGTCATTGTCATCATGCAAATAATGGGAATTGGGTTATCTGTTGGTGACAGATGCTGATTGCATAGTTTCTGTCATTGGCACAATGAAGTCATGCTGTGCACAACTTCGCTTGCTTCCCTCCCCCATGGATGCATAACAAAGCCACCTTCATTTGTTTTCATCTTGGCTATATTTTTAGTTTAGTGTCTTAATTAAACCCAGCCCACAGTTTGTGACTCAGCAATATTTTGTAAGCCTACAAAAAGAGCTGAAACAGCTGAGCTTTTGGCTTCCGTAGATAGTAGACAGATTGCATTTTCTGTCCCAAACTGTCCCCATCCATTCCATTCCTACTAAGTTTCAAGAGACTTTTTTTGTGTGCATGACAAAGCTGAATCTGCAATCATTTGCTAAATAGGATGGTTTTGTGGAAAACCTCCATTAGAGGAGATTCGTTGGTCTTGCATGAATGCAGAGAATTATCTTCCCTTTGGAAACTTCCCAAGCTTTCTATATTTTCCTAACAACAAAGAAACTTAACCAATATTTTATACATATTCTTTTATTTTGGCCAGCTGTCTCCAAAGCAATTCATGGCTACTCAAAGAATAATAGAAAATACAAATACAATTATATAAATAGCAGCCTGGATCACAGTACAGGTAACTCCTTTCTTAATGGCGGCAATTGGGAACAGCAACTCCGTCAATAAGGAACATGGTCATTGTGCAAGACATCACATGATGACAATGATGGGCTTATGAACTAATTTCCACAGTGGTTGTCAAACGGGACATCATGTGACTACAACTTGTTAATATCCCTAAACCTCAGGGACTGTATTGCCAAACCTGGTACTGGCATCCAGTACCTGGTACTGGCATCCAGTAGCCCAGTCTGGGCAGTAGGGAGAGCAGAATACCAGCCGCAATTTCAACTGGTCCCTGGTGTCCACTTGCAGCCAGTTAGTTAAATGTGCAGCAAGACCTCCGAGAACCTTCAACACTTTGTAGATAAAAAGCAGCTCAGCCCCTCCCTTGGCGTTTGTCGATTCACAGCCCGAGACTCAGGTGGATAAAATTCTGAGAATCCCTTGTGCCTTTTCCTTTTGGGATCAGCATCGCACAGAAAAACAAAAATCAAGAAACAGCCAAAGGAATGAAAGGCAGCAGATAAAATAATTAAAATTAATTTGCACTAACCTAGTCACACACACACCATCTCCAAATTTTTCTACTTTTACCTTAAAAACAATTTCTACCCATCTTCTGTCTGGGGAATCCTGCGTCAATTAAAAAAAAACGTTAACATTTGGCAATAATCTGTAGGGTTTGTAAATGTTTATGAAGATTTCTACCGTGCAAGCCAGGGAGAATTGTGTTTCGTTCTGCAACGCCTTTAAAATGCATTTCTATGCTATGCTGGTAATTCTTGTGGATGATTAAGTGGATAACAATTGCTGATGGGGAACATCGCAGGGCATTCAAACATTACAATCTTATGATCAGCTTGATCACGTGTGAGTGCATTGAGAGTCCTCAGAAGAATTGAAATCACCTTGAGGTTGAAAAAAAACCCCAAGATCACTTGGCAACGGGGTAAAAACACCCCTACTATATGGAAAGAAGTATCTGTGTGTTTACCAGAGAGATATTGTATGGAGCCTTGTGCACCATTAGAGACGGCAATTGCTTTCATTATGTCCAAAGATCTCTAGGCAATAAGACACCAAACAGATTTTATAGGACTGTCTTGTTTGTCTCCTAAGAAAAAAAGAGTTTGCAATACATAGGAAATTGCTGTTTTTTCTTCTTCTATTTGTACTCAGAAGCAACCACTTTTACTACACGCGTGGAGGCGAGGTTGTTTTCCTGAACAACAGATAATCCTTGACTTATGGCCAAAATTGTGTGTGAGGATTTCCAATGCTGCGTTAATTCTGTCCGACTTTACGATCTTTTTTTGCCACGGCTGTTAAATGGATTGCTGTGCAGTTGTTATGTGAACCATGCCGTCGTTAAGCAAATCCAGCATCCCCCCCCCCGCCATTGACTTTGCTTATTGGAAGCCAGCTCAGGAGATCACGGATGGCGATCACATGATCCTGGGATACTGCAAACATAGTAAATACATGCCAGTTGCCAAGTACCTGAATCATGTGACCGTTGAGATGGTTGGAGAGTGAAAGGACTGGTCATAAGTCCCTTTTTTTCAGTGCTGTTGTTAACTTTGAATGATCAAATGTTCCCTTGCTGGCTGGGGAATTCTGGGAGTTGAAGTCCACACATTATTAAATTGCCATAGTTGAAGAAATCCAAACTACATATATTTGTGGAAATCTCTTCAGCATAAACCACTTAGCTTTTGGCCTAAAATGTGCATTTCTGTACCAAATTATGCTTTTGTAGATATCTTATTCTTTGGAAAATACTCCTGTGGACTGATTGTTTATTGATTGAGATTCTTCAAACCTTAAAAAAAGGTTCCCCTCGCACATATGTGCTAGTCGTTTCTGACTCTAGGGGACGGTGCTCATCTCTGCTCCAAAGCCGAAGAAGAGCCAGCGCTGTCCGAAGACGTCTCCACGGTTATGTGGCCGGCATGACTGAACACCAAAGGCGCACGGAATGCTGTTCCCTTCCCACCAAAGGGGGTTCCTGTTTTTTCTACTTGCATTTTTACGTGCTTTTGAAACTGCTAGGTTGGCAGAAGCTGGGACAAGTAACGGGAACTCCCCCCGTTATGCGGCACTAGGGATTCGAACTGCTGAACTGCCGATCAACAAGCTCAGCTGTCTTACCCGCTGAGCCACCGTGCCCCTCTTCAAACCTTACAAGTCTTATTTATAAGCCGCTCAAAGTCACCGAGAATGAGTGGCTGGCCATATAAATCATCTAAATAATTAAAATGAACACACACTTATTTTTTAGTACCGAGGGGCCAATGCTGCTTTCTTTTCTTCTTGCTACCTTGGCAAAAACACACAGAGCTGTACCGACATTCTGATGGAAAGTGAGTTGAGATGATCTAATGGTCTGGAAATGACAGCTGGGAGCCGGACATGTCCAGTCGAGTCTCTTTGGACAGATCTGAATGAACTGGATCACTGGTTGAAATGTCTACAGGGCTCGGTTTAAAAGCTAAAATGGGGAGGATTCCAGAAAAAAACGGAATAGGTTCCAATGAGATCACATTTCAGAATTATTATTTTTTAACTGAATTCATCCTAAACAACATCATTAATCGGAATTGATTATTTAAGTATCTAGTACAACAGAATCAGTGGTGGGTTGCTCCTGGTTTGGGCCGGTTCTTGACAACCTGTAGTAAAACTGATGGGAGGCTCCTCCCACCCACCCAGAAGTTAAAAATATAGAATATAGAATAACATCCTGATGCAAACTGGTTTCTGGCTCAAATTCAAGTGTTTAAAATCTCCCCTAGGGCCTAGGTAGTTCAGTACTTCCCGAACCTGAGTAAAAAGGTTTCCCTCGCACATCTGTGCTAGTCGTTCCCGACTCTAGGGGGCGGTGCTCATCTCTGTTTCAAAGCCAAAGAGCCAGCGCTGTCTGAAGACATCTCTGTGGTCATGTGACCGGCATGACTAAATGCAAAAGGTGAATATAACACTGTTACCTTCCCACCAAAGGTGGTCCCTATTTTTTCTATTTGCATTTTATGTGCTTTCAAAACTGCTAGGTTGGCAGAAGCTGGGACAAGTAACAGGAGCTCACACCATTACACGGCACTAGGGATTCAAACTACTGAACTGCCGACCTACAAGCTCAGTTGTCTTATCCGCTGAGCCACCATATCCCTGTACTCTGATATAGTAGTTTAGTACTTTTACAGCAACTGATCTGCTGTTGCCTTCTTCTCTTACCTGGAAAGTGATACAGCCCACTGGTAAATAGCGGCAGTCTTCCAACATACTCAGGTATTCAGCTACCAGTGCAGCAGAATGTACCAAACACTGTGCTGCCTCTGCATGGTTTCCACGTTCGGAATGCTTTGCTGCCATGTTCTGCAGCCATGTTAGCCTCAGATCTGGTGATGCCTGGTACCCCTTGGCTATCCTGAGAAGCAAGTTATTGATCAGGGACAAATCTTAACTTTTATGCACATCTACTACACTAACTGCCTTTGTCTCCCTCTTACAGTATGGAAGGTGGAGAGCTTTTGTCATGAATATCTATCTACAGGATGATCTCTAGTGACATTGCTATGTTCCTTGATTCCATTTTGTACCTTTCCTACTTTTTCTACCTTTTAAAAGCAGGCACATTCAATGTTTTGAATGTAGGACTTTTCTGCTCATATTGGTAAAGTTTTTTCCAACTGTTTGCCCATCTTGGATTGTAATTCCCCATCAGTAGGGACAATAGGAGTTTTAGCCCCAAACCTCTAAGTGGAGTTACAGCCTGGTAATCCATGTAGGATGAAAATGAGAAAATATATTGTCAACTCCTTCTAATCATTTTTTCCTTTGATATTCCTTAACAGCTGTGCACTCCTTCTTTTCCAGGCTCAAAATGCCTGATGCCTTCCACAATAAGTTATGAAAACTCAAACTTCCCTCTTCCTTTCTATAATTAATTACCACTTATTGGCTTTGACAGAGACTGATATCAATAAAACCAGTACTGAGCAACATTTCTTTCTTTCTTACTTTCCTTTTTACTATGTAAGCTATTTTTGGTAACGACTCATAGTGGCCTTAATTTAATGAACTTAATGCCAGATGTGATTTCTGAACATTCACTTAAAGGACTGGGAACAAGACAAAGAAATTGGGGTATCTGCATCTGGAATTGCTTCCTTTTTCTCTCCAGCAAAGAATTAAGGCTGTGAAAGTAAATTATTCTGGAGTTTTCCTATTGCTTCCTCTATTGAGACACTGACTGTGACCTTACCTATACATAAGGTCTATCAGCATCTCCGGATCCTCCTGATGTTCTTTCATCTTTACTGTATCTGTCAGGATCATGTGCAAGTTAAAGATAAGTTCTTGTACCTGAGCAGGAAAAGGAGAAAGCAATTTCTATGTGAGCAATAATGAAAAACTATTTGTAAAAATCCTTGTAAACATGATAGATAGCTTAGAGATGCCTGCAAGAAAACAATTTTCTTTTTTTATTTAGTCAGGAAAATCTTACTGTTATCATGCAAAATATTTTTATTTCAGGTCTGTTATAAACAGAAACACATATCTACATTGTAACACTGCTAAATGTTTAGAAAATCAAGACTTTCCTTTTGGCATGCATACTATTACTATTCTGCACACCATACGGAAATGCTGTAAATGTGTGGATTTTGTTCAGGTACCTATTCCTTCATTCAATTTCTCCCCAGTTCACATCTCCTATCTGCATTTTATCTACATTAGGTGTGCCCACTACAGATAGTCTTCCATTTTACCCACATTCTATTTCTTTATTAAAATTGACATTTCATTAGCTACCTTTCCTTTACATAGTTTCTCCCAAGTACTGTTTGAGGGTTTCCGTCACTTAAAGCTATAGGTAGTCCTTGATTTACAACAGTTTTTAGTGATCGTTCAAAGTTACAATGGCACTGAAAAAGTGATTTATGATCATTTTTCACACATGACCTTCGCAGCATCCCCAGGGTCACATGGTTTACATTTGGATAATTTACAACTGACTCACATTTATGATGTGCTCCAGTGCCCTGGAGTCTTGTGATCTCCTTTTGCAACCTTCTGACCAGCAAAGTCAATGGGGAAGCCCGATTCAACTGTGTTACTAACAACTGTATTACTAATTTAAGAAATGCAGTGATTTAGTTAACAACTGAAGTGAAAAACTCATAAAATGGAGTAATCTCACAATGATTTCTGACTTAACAAATAAAGTTTGGCCTCAATTGTGGTTGTAAGTTGAGAACTACCTGGACTGTCAGGTCTGCCAGGCTCTGCTTGGTGCCTCACAGGCATCCTCGGATCAAAGGCCAGAAAGAATTGTTATTAGTTGTGAAGTCATGTCCGACCCATTGCAACCCCATGGACGTTCCTCTAGGCCTTCCTGTCCTCCACCATCCTCTGGAGTCCACCCAAGCTCACGCTTACTGCTTCAGTGACTCCCTCCAGCCGCCTCGTTCTCTGTCGTCCCCTTCTTCTTTGGCCCTCAATCTTCCCCAGCATTACATTCTTCTCCAGTGAGTCCTTCCTTCTCATTAGGTGGCCAAAGTATTTGAGTTTCATTTTCAGGATTTATCCTTCTAAAGAACAGTCAGGGTTGATCTCCTCTAGGACTGACCGGTTGGATCGCTTTACAGTCCAAGGGACTTGCAGGAGTCTTCTCCAGCACCAGAGTTCAAATGCCTCAATTCTTTGGTGCTCTTATTGTCCAACTTTCACAGCCAAACTTTCACCAGGTTTACATAGCCATTAACCCTATAGGTAGGATTCATGTAACATATTAGAGTTAAAACTGGTAAAGTAGTTTCTGGCTAGCATATTTAATACTGTGTTAATATATTTATCTTAGCAAGTAGGGAATCTATTGTATGGACAACAATTAACCTATCTGTTACTTATATTATAAAATATATAGGATTTTACATACAATGTAGAGGAAGCATTTATTGGGGCTGCAGATAACAATCCAGGAGTTTGGTGTACCATTTAAATTACTTTATTAGAAGATACAAGCAAATAATTTTCCCACAAAGAGCTATTTTGTATTTCTTTGTCTTCTTTTGCCTACTTGGCTATTATCTACAAAGAGTATTTTTCACTTCTCTTTCTCTCTCCTCCTTTCTTCCATTTAGTAGGCATATTCTCTCTTTTTCTCTCTCCCTCCTTCCCCGTCACTTTCTACGTGTGTGTGTGTGTGTGTGTGTGTGTGTGTCCCTGTGTCCTACCATACCTTTGGCTTTTTGTATGGGGACTGAATAAATGCTTGCTCTGACATAGTTTATAAGTTCCTACACGTTTTGTCACAAGGCATTAACCATGTATTATGTTAAAGAAACAGAGATAATCTGTGGGCAGATTGAGAGGTGATGAAAATAGTAAAATGAATTTGAGAAAAAGAAAAAAACTTTAGGAAAGGAAGAGAAAGACAAAGACACAGAGAGAAAGAGAGATGGAAGGGTAGAACTGTGTGTGCCTTACCTTATATTCTTTTTGGAGGAAAGGGGGAAAATGAAAATAGCCATCTACGCTGCAACAATTCAGATGACTAATAGTGACGGATAAAGAAAATTCTAAAGCTTTGAATGGTAATCCAGAACTTTGCAGATGAACTCTGGTACCTGCTATTTAAAAGTAGTGTTTTATTTTTATTTTAAAAATACTTAAGAACACTATTAAAATTAATATTTTGTGGTATAACTTCATCTGCATTATCTTAATAAATACAGGAACTGAAAAAAAGGGTTTCTAGAAATAGGGTTGAAGTGGCATATTTTCAGCTTGGTGAAAATGGATTGTCAACCAGCCTTTTTACAACATTTTACACTGTAGCACTGAACTGGGCAAGTAGAGGCGTCTACTTTGAAATCATAATCTATGACATCAAAATGATGAAATAGGTGAGAAAGAAAGCACTGGCTTATAGGTAGTCTTTTAGGTCCAAAAGGAAGCATGCTATTGTGCCGTTTATCTGTGGACATGGAAGTAGCTGTGCAGTCCCTATCTGGAAGGACAGAGTCTAGTTGAATGGGAGTACTGGATGTCTATTATTGCAATAACTATGGGTGTTAATCTGTGATGCACTCTGATTTTTCTATCAGTTTTTGGCAGTAACTGTTTTTAAAACCTAGGTGCTAGGTCCCTGTGCCTAGGTCAAGGGTCAGCAATCTTAAACACTCAAAGAGCCATTTGGATCCGTCTCCCACAGAAAACACCGGGAGCCACAAAACCCCCATGCTGGACTGTTTCCAGAGTGCCACAAAATTAGTATATGTAGCTGAATCAAACGTTACGTTTTCTTCTGAAATTTTTCTTTCCTTGGATTTATCCATAGTTGGCCTACCAGGGGTTGAAAAGTTCAATAAATCATGTGCTGGTGGGTGTCACACATTGGTGGTTGTGAAACATATTTTGAGTGACAGGGAGCCGCAGCAGAAGGGTGAAAGAGTTACATGCGGCTCCAGAGCCTAGGACCCCTGGCCTAGGTCCCTGTGCCATGAAACCTTTAAAAGGTAACCTCACAGCTTCTAATTCCATTGGCTGATGTCACAATGGCATAAGGGTTTTCTTCACAGGGCCTTTGTAATGCTTGTATGGTTGACCTCAAGATATCTTTGTAGTCTTCATAATTTATGAAACAGATTGAATTTAGGAATTTTATAGACTTTATAAATATACCTAGGGGAGACATGATAGCAGTGTTCCGGTATCTCAGGGGCTGCCACAAAGAAGAGGGAGTCGGGCTGTTCACCAAA
>JANHFP010005082.1:42585-56222 GCA_032468135.1 Calamaria suluensis
CATAATGGGAAAGGCGATCAGGCCAACCCCCAAACTTGTACTTTATCTACAAACAGCAAGCTGATGGGAGGTCATTCTGTGGCATATTAAGATGGACAGGAGTTACCATTGTGGGACAATAATACATCCATGTGGTTTATGGATTGATTAGCAAGTCCCCTCAATTTCAGTCAAGCTGGTTAATAAGCAAATACTGGGCTATGTAATGCTAGATATTTCCTTCCTCTTGGCTCCCTATAGATGATTGTTCACTGTCATATTGCAACAGTGGCCAACCAGGACCAGCTGAATCAACAACTTATTTCAGCATAACTACCATAGGTTTCTGTATTCTGTATTTAGAGGCTTTTCTATAGTGGCATGGTATAATGTTAATTTAGTAATTGCCATATATTAAAATGTTTCCAACAGAGGAATATATAAAAGACTTAGTTTCTTAAATATTAACAAATAGCATAATTAATGCAGTAGCAGCTTTGCTGATGAATTCAGGCCAACTAAGCCAAATTTATCTTTTTGGAATGTCAAACAGATTAATATGATAGTTGGCTTCCCGGAGTCAGTACAATCTCATTTACATTAAATTGGTTTTCCTGAAAGTATGGTAATAGGGAATATTGAAGACTGACGGAATAATTATATGAGGGACACTAGGCTAGAAAGGAAAAGAATGTCAGTTCAATCCTGTCTTAGCCATAAAAGCTAGCTTGGTGACCTTGGGCTAGTCATTCTCTTGGAGCCCAATTCACCTCACAGGGTTGTTGTTCTAGGAAAACAAGGGAAAGAAAGTGTTTTGGATATTTCACCAGCTTGAGTTATTTGTAGTGGGTTATAAATAGATCAATTTGATAATTAAAGTTTAAATTTTAAACATTTTGGCAGATTGAACATTTAAGTTATCAACTAATTAAATATTTTTTGTTCTGATATTTAATGAATACTTCTTCTGTGTTTAGGATTGGGCAATTGATTTGTCACCTCTAAAATTTTTCAAAATTCTTTCAACCTGCACTTTCCCACAATATTTTTCAAAGGCAGTAGAACTGCCTCTGAAAATTGGAATCTAAACACATCTAGAAAATGTCAGGTGTTAGGTACTGCTGCTTATGCACCCAATCGGTGAATTGGCTTCATCTATTCTGCTTGTATCAGTTTACTGAGAAAAACAATGTCTTGTGAGGGTGGGGTCTATGTCCATATGCATACATGCACACTCTTATGAGTCAGTGTTGACTCCTGGTAACTGCCTGGGCTAGTTCCTGCAGGTTTTTTTGCATGGTTTACCACTGCCCCCTCTAGGCACATGAGTTGTTCAGGTAACTTATCTGGCTTTGTTTCTAAGATGGCTTCAGAACTCAAGGTGTATCAGTTTCTAGCCTGATGCCTTAACCAGCAGACAAAACGTAGCTCTCTCAATACCTCTATTCCATTTTAAAACAAAACAAATTGATAGGCCTGTGCAAAGTATTTGAAAGATACTTTTGAAAGATGTTGGTATTCACAACATTCTTTGTGAATACCAACGTTCACAAAGAATGTTGGTATGACAGAAGAACCATTCCTTGTAGTAGTAAAGCAACTGTGTCTTTTGGAAAGTTTATGCAGCTGCTTTTCCTAGTTATCTGTGCATCTGATTTGCTTTGCTGATTTTCCTAGAGGGATCATTAACTGTACAGTGGAAGGATTGGTCTTGTATAATGGTTCAACTTTTGCAGAGTCCTTGATCCTTTTTGAGCACTACAAGTTGGGTAAACTACTAAGCTCAGAAAGCACTAAGAGCTCACAGTTCAATCCTGTGATATTCTGTTCTATTGATTCAGCTCTTCCAAATGATGTGTTTGCGTTAATGCTTTGAAAGAGTGTGCTTTGCTCATGTCAATACACATTAAAAGCACCTCTTTTAGCAATAGCAATAGCATTTAGACTTATATACTGCCCTATTCAGCACTCTCTGAGTGATCTACAATTGTCAGAATATTGCCCTAAACAATCTGGGTCCTCATATTACAGACCTCAGAAGAATGGAAGACTAAGTCAATCTTGAGCTGATCAGGATCAAACTTCTGGTGTGTGGGCAAGTTAGCTTGCAATTCTGTATTCTAACCACTGTGCCATCACAGCCCAATGCTTTTAAAAGCTTTGCATGAGAAATCATTGCTCTTATATCATATGGGAAATTAATTGAGTAAAGGATATAAAAAGATATGTTTCTTTATTCAGTGGTATATTCATTATGCCTTATGGAAACAGAAATATACTATAGTCAGTATCATATATTAGCTAAAAGTACAACTGCAGATCTACTCAGATGTAAATTCCATAAAGTTCAGTGGACTTGTTAAGATAAAACAATCTAAATATATGATGAGCTCTGTTATCTAGTAATAAAATATGAGAATTAAAATATTTAAACTATTGTATTGAAGGAAGTCTAACTAATGCTTCTTTTAGTTTTAACCCAAGGCTGGATTTGTTGATAAAATATATATTGTTCAACAAATACAATGATATTACAGTTTGTGTAGATGTGAAGCACAATAAAGATATTGTAATCATCTTCCTGTTTTAGTAAAACTCCTAATAAACCTGCTTATTTCTATACCATTCAGTTGTCTTTTTTCTAAAACAAGAGAAGTAATGCGTTTTATCCATTTCTTTTATTTTTTTAAATTTTATTATTTTAAAAATTTAAAAACATAAACAAATACATAAGTACTATATATATTTTACATCCAAACGATGCCACTTATCAGTCAGTGCCTTAATCATTCTTTTCTTATTTGTAGGCTTTTGTCCATATATTGTTCGATTATATTATTTACATTTTTATTCAAATCTTCTTCACTTCATTTTGTCAGTTCTCCTATTAAGCCAGTTGTAATATTTATTCCATATCTCATAAAAGTTTGAGTCACTGCGTTTTATCCATTTCATTATATCTTCTTCTAGTAATGACTGATTTTTAAAATCTAAACATTATTTTAGCCATCCAGTGAATTCCTGCTTTCTTTAAAAGTGTAAAGAAATTACTATTCCACTTTAGGAATCCACAGAGGATTCGCTGATTTGAAAATATCAAGTCTTTCTGCTTCTGCAGAACTTAATACACAAGGAATAATTCTAGTCTAATTTCTGACTTGGAATCTGCCTAATGGTCCCCAATTTCTACACTTATCTGGCAGCTTCCACATGTGTTGAGACTTGAGTTTCTAGAATTGCCAGTTTTCATCATACTTCCATTTACAAAGAATGTTGTTTTATTTGCAAATGTTTTTGGTTTTCCAGATGAAGATGGTTCTCCAGATGTACTGGGACCAAAATTCCCAGAACACTTATACAGGGCAGATTGATCTGATCAGGCTTATATGCAAGCTGATAGAAAGAAATTTTCACTTTTTGCGCTTGATGGATATGCAATTATTGTCAATATTATTGCATCGCATAGAACAGAATGCCAGGGTTCCACAGCAAACTATCACACATAGATATGTAATATTCCATTTAATCATATATCTTTTGCCTCTGATGAAAATGTTGTGGGGATGGTAATATTTCCCTTTTTTCTCTTTCAACCTAACAATTTTGTGTTAATTCCTCTTAAATGACCTGTGTCAACCTTTTTAATGTATTTTTGGGACTATGACTATAGCAAACAAATATTGCAGTGTCTGTAATCCACTAGATGGCAGTGAATGCTAGTATTTCCTATGAACCATTTAATTGGCTGTTAAAGAAGTTGGTAGAAGAAAGAGTTGATTGATTTTAGTTTTAAAGCATATATTCTTAAGCAAATATGTCAAGAGTATTTAAGACTAGGTTATGGAAGGATTATCCTGGAAATATGTAGTCACTAAGAGCTGACAGTGATTGCTTGGACATAATTACTAAATTTAAGAAAAATAGTACAAATGATCTCTTATTTGCTGGTGATTTTGTTTAATATTCTTTCCCTTTCTTGTCCTTTTCTTTAGTAAATAATGACTTTTTAATACTTTTATGTTGTGCTCAGTTAATACCTTTCTACATCTGGAGGCTGGGAAAATGAATCTGTAGCCTTCCCTATTTCTACATGCATAGCTAAAGTTAATTTCTGAGCTAGAACTTGGATTTGCCAAGCAGAATCAACTATTAACTGAGTAGTGTTAGTGATTTTCCAAAGTTTCAAGTTTTATTTTATTTACTATGAGCTTATATGCTTGCTAGGTAGATGGTTTGTGGACTATATATGCAGTTAATACCAACTCATATATATGACTAAATGTGGCACTTTTTGGCTGGCTCAATTAGTCAAACTCTTGTTGGATGACAAAAGTATGGTATCAGCCACAGAGTATGTAATATTCAGAATGGAAGAAGACCACAGGATAAATTAACAAATGAAAGAAATGAAAATAAAACAGCATATATCTGTGAAACTAAGAGAAAGGGCAGAGATATATTACTGATGTGAATCAAACTTCCCATCAAATACATGAAAGAATAGGTTTACTTTAATTATGAAAGAGGAAAAAATACATCTCAGGAAGTATGAATTAACTTCACTAAAACTATGATTATGTTTGAAAATGGAATTTATAGGTTGGTAATTTGTGGAAAAATATGCAAAATTCTGGATGAAGACAATCTGGGGGAGGGAATTCTATTAGATGAAAAGAAATAATAATGAAGGAGTGATTCGATAGTGGAAAAACTGGTAAGGCCATTTGGAGACCTAAGAATAAAAATTAATGGTAGCTGGAAAGTATAGTCTGCCTAGGACTACTTCAGCTTCAACCACAGCAATATAAGAGCAGACAATAGATAAAAACTTAAAGTGAACCGCTCCAAACTCAATTGTAGAAAATATGATTTCAGCAACAGAGTGGTCAATGCCTGGAATGCACTACCTGACTCTGTGGTCTCATCCCCAAACCCCCAAAACTTTAACCTAAAACTGTCTACTGTTGAACTCACCCCATTTCTAAGAAGTCTGTAAAGGGCGTGCACCAGCGTGCCTACCATCCCTGTCCTAATATTTCCTTTAATTGTATCCATTTTATGTATTCAATTCATGTTTATACTTATCCTATTAGATAGTATATATATGTAATTGATAAAATAAAAACAGAGTATATGGTTTAAGCAAACAGGTATTTATAGGAATACATGGCAACTGAATGAGTATTAATATAAAACATGTTTATAAGGAAAGATTGAGAAATTAGTGAAGAAATATAACAATAGATTGAAATGTGGAATACACCATTATTTGGAGTGTGTGTGTGTTTTAAAGCACTTTTTAAAATATAGCTACTACTGAGTAATGCGGGACATAAACTAAATAGTAATTTAATTATATAACATTACTATTAAGGTTATATTATGTTATATTAAAAGGGTTATATAATGGAGAAAGGAAGGAAAATATATATTAAATTGGGGGGGGAGAAGAAAACATTAAAACCTCAATAAAAGTAATGTTTAGTAAAATTAAAAAACCCACACTGCTGAACAAAACAAAAAATACAACTTCATCCAACACTGCTGAAATTATATCTTTTTTTCTGTGTTCTTATGATGATTCTTTCTCTGAACAATATGTTAAATGTAGACCATACACAGGAACATGTTGTCTGGTATTGCCACTCATTCAGTACAATGAAATTCAAAAACTGATGTTCATAAATTTAATTATGCATGTAGATTTTAAAATAGAAACATTCTTCAATAAGTACATAATCACAACTTTTTGCAATATGTTCTTCATAAGTTGAAAGGCCAAGTTCTTAATAAATTGAAAGAACCCAGATTTTTGGCATATATATACACATATATCTTTAACCCTGAATCATTTTCCAAGAATCTGGTTAACCACACTGATAATAACTGACCAATAATAATTACTAATGGACACGCCCATAACATATGTGCCAAAGTTTCTTCAAATTTATTACTTTTCCAGCATAGAATGGATGAGAACCAACCTTTTTAAAACATTCGTAGAGGGGTTTAATAGACCCTAAAGAGGGATTTTCTGAACTAAATGACTTTTTAAGCCTCAAAAATGACTCCCAGGAAAGAAGTGCACATGGAAAAAAAGGAAAGAAAAGGAAAAAGGAAAGAAAAGTGAAATAAATTAGAGTAAAATGTAATGACTGCAAAAAAGGACAGGTTCTGGAAAAAAATAACAGAACAAGTTATACCAATTTTTCCTCAATATGAGTAAAAAGTGGATATAAGGAAAGAGGATATGGAAGCTCCTGGGAACAGACAAGCTTGAATAAACTTATATTAAAATCTATAGTTACGTTAACAGGAATTGTAGAAAAACTACAATTGGTAGAATTCAGAAGGAAAGATCTTAATGGCATACAGAAAAAGAATGAATCCTGCAAAAATGACGAGAAAAAAAGATACTGCATTTTGTAGGTAAGTATTGTCAAAATAGAAGAAAAAACTCAATATTTAAAAATGTATAGTTAAATCTTCAGTTTATTTGTTTTATATACTGCCTTTATTTTGTACAACTTAGTGTTATGTATATAGTTCATTGTTGCAAACCAGGGCTGAAAAGCACAGTTTATGTGGCGGGAAATACAGGCAGGCAGTTAGCAAGGGAGCCTGCAGTTACAATGTTGCAATCATTAATTACTGGGTTCCGTTTTGGCGCAGAATCTGTCTGTATAAATAGAGTGGCTCTGTTAAAGCCGCAGTCCTGATTCTGAGTGTTTGTGCGATTGTTTGCTTTGTATTCAATAAAATGTGGCAAGAAATGTTGCAAAATGGGGCAGAATTCACTTAATGACTGTCTTGCTTAGCAAAAGAAATATTGGGCTTGATTGCCATCAGAAGTGGATGTTTGCAAAAAGTCAACCTTTGTTGGTTTGTTCTACTTCCATCGTAATTATAAACTGAAGCATTTTGAGGCTTTGCAATGTATTTATTAATTCTTTTCTTAACAATTATCTTCTCTTGCAGCCACCCTCCTATCAGCCGGCCAGAATCTAAACTTATGCAAATGACACATGTAGAAAACCATGGGCAGCATGTGTGTGTAAGGGGAAGATGCTAGTAAGTTATTTGCTATTTTTTATGAAGAAAGGATTGTTGGAATCTGGCAAGATAGAAGGGTTACTTGGAGGTCTTGCGTTTCTTCTGTGTCGGGTTCTTAGTCTCTATGACTACGCTATCAGAGCAGATAAGGAGAGCAGAAGGGAAGGGAGATGAGCTCATGGACTTCCCAGCCGCATTTTAGGATATTTTGGTTACAGGTGATTGGCTGCTGAAACTGTGCTTCTGACGTCAGAAATGGAGCTTGCTTGTGTGAGAAAAAAGGTGGGGGTAGGAAAAAACTCTGTGAACTGTGTTTTTTACTTTTCAATAAAAGCTGATCTTGGGGGCTTGCCCTGGGTCAGTATCCCGAGACTCCTTGGAGTGTCTTTCTTTCATGCTGTCCCAGGTTTCCACCTTCATGGATACTCTTTCAGCCCATGGTTTTTCCATTAATAGGAAGAAGAGTCATTTCACCCCGTCTAATCGGATTCTACATTTAGGGGCCATTATTGATTCGGTTGAAGGAAGGGTGTATCTGTCTCAAGAAAGACAGACCAACATTAAGAAAATATTGACTCGCAATCTCTCAAAGAATTCTGTACCACTTCCTTTTCCTCTCTCAGCGTTTGGGGATGAGGAATTCCGCCATATCTATCACACCCTGGGCTCGTCTTCACTCCAGAGAGCTTCAATGGTTCCTTTTGTTTTTTCAGAGAGCGGGCAAGAGCAATTCCAGCTTCAAGGTACAACTATCTCCACGAGTCTGGCAGTACCTAAGGTGGTGGTCTTCACCAGCGCTGACCAGAGGATGTCTCATCCAGGATCCTCTTCGGCTGGTGGTCACCACAGACGTCAGCCTGACCGGCTGGGGGGCACATCTAAACTCGGACACTGCACAGGGCAAATGGTCCTCCCAGGAAACTCTCGACAGCATCAACTGGCTGGAATTGAGAGCATTTTCATTGGCGCTACAGCGTTTCCAACGAGTGGTGAGGGGACAACACATTCTCATCCTCACAGACAACATGACGGCCAAGGCACACATAAACAAGCAAGGCGGAACACAGTCCCGATCACTGATGAAGGAGGCAATGCGACTCAGGATTTGGGCGGAACGACACCTAGCGTATCTCACAGCGGAACACATCTCCGGGGTGAACAAGGTTCTAACAGACAGTCGCAGTCGTCAGTTCACCGATCACTCCGAATGGAGACTTCATCCGGACATGTTTCACAAGCTAAAACAACGCTACGGGAAGTTCCAGGTCGACCTGTTCTCAACAGAGGAAAATGCTCAGCTTTCCCGGTTCTTCACAAGATATACAGCCTCAGGGGCGGAAGGGACAGACGCCATCCGCAGTCAATGGCCGGAGGGCATAATGTATGCATTTCCACCGTTCTCTCTGATACCCAGAGTCATCAGGAAACGTCTACTCGAACAAGCAGAAATGGTCCTTCTTGCTCCTTACTGACCCAGAAGGGCTTGGTTTGCAGGCCTTCAGTCTCTATCAGTGGAACCGTTCTGGCAGCTCCCTCTAGAGGACACAGTTCTATCTCAGGGTCCACTTCTTCATCCGGACCCCTCGTGGTTGCGGCTGACCGCGTGGCGCTTGAGCGGCGCACTCTGGCAAGAGACAACATTTCATCTGATACCATAGACATCATGCAGGCTAGTCATCGGCCATCTACGTCCCACATTTATTCCGCCACATGGCACACATTCTGTACCTGGTGTGCTACCGGCAATATCTTCCCCTTAGATGCATCCATATCTCAGATCTTGGACTTTCTGACAGCAGGTTTTCAACGAGGTTTGACACCCAACACTCTGAGACGTCAGGTGGCAGCCTTATCATCGGTCCTCACTATAGGATCAACAGTCTCACTAGCCAGACATCCGTACATTAAACGGTTTCTTCGAGGAGCCTCTAACAGGGCTCCTCCCGTAGTTCATAGATACCCATCATGGGATCTTGCTACGGTGCTTCTCTCTCTCACCAAGAATCCATATGAACCGCTTGCCTCAGCCAGTTTACGTATGCTAACTCTTAAAGTGGCATTTCTTGTGGCAATCACATCTGCTCGCCGCATTTCTGAATTGGCCGCCTTGTCAGTCAGGAAGGACCTGTGCGTCTTTCATCCGGACAGAGTGGTTCTCCGTACGGATCCTGTCTTCATTCCAAAGGTGAACACAGTATACCATCGGGCCCAGGAGCTAGTGCTCCCTAATTTCTGCCCTCTACCTACTCATCCAAAGGAAGTTAAATGGCACAAACTTGACGTCAGACGTGCTCTTCAGATCTACATCGAACGTACCAAACATTTGAGACATTCAGAAGCTTTATTTGTTTCCTTTCTACCCGGGTCTTTGGGAAGAAAGGTATCTTCATCCACGATAGGTCATTGGATTAGACATACCATTATCCAGGCTTATGAACTTAGGTCGTTATCTATACCACAGAGAGTCACAGCGCATTCCACCTGCAGTGCCTCGACATCCGCTGCATGGACAAGTCAAGCTTCTCTGGCCGAGATTTGCAAAGCAGCTTCCTGGACTTCTCCATCTCCATTCATTAGACATTACCGTTTGGACCAGTTCGCGTTGGCTGAGGCGGCCTTTGGACGGAGGGTCTTGCAAATGGTACTCCTTGCTGATGACCTCACCCAAATGTCTTCCCTCCCATAGGGGACAGGGCTTTGGTATGTCCCACTCTGGTGGATGTCTCCAGCGAAAAGGAGAAGAAGCGTTGGTACTTACCTGATACGCCTCTTCTATTTTCTGGAGACAACGACCAGTCCCACCCGGGACGTTTGGTAAGCTTGTTGTTGCTGATTATGTTATATTTACTATTCCTTTCTGTTTAATAAATTTTTGGTTATGTTTACAAGCTCCGCGCTTTTGAGTCAATCTTACCGTCTTCGTCAAAGCTGAGGCTCTTGGGTAATGGAGGTGGGACTTAAAATTTTAATTTGATTGACTCAGTCTGTAGTTGCAACTGCCTGGTTCAACCCACTCTGGTCGATGTCTCCAGAAAAGAGAAGAGGCGTATCAGGTAAGTACCAACGCTTCTTACCTTTACCTTATGACAGGGCAGAGCTATCCATTTGTCTCTTGTGCCAAATGGCAATAAGTGAATGACTACAAGGAAACGGAATTACAGAGTTGGAAAGGATTTTGAAGATCTTCTAGTCCAGAGGTTCCCAAACCTGGCAGCTTTAAGACTTGTGGACTGGCTCTACTGGCTGGAGAATTCTGGGAGTTGAAGTCCACAAGTCTTAAAGCAGCCAAGTTTGGAAACCTCTGTTCTAGTCTATTGGTCTCCAACCTTTCCAACTCAGTGAATGGGCATAGGTGATGGTGGAGGGGAGAGGAGATGGTTTTGTGCATGTACTCTGCTTTCATAAATACATCTTTGTATGCATGCACACCTGCCATTACCACAGCCCAATTCCAAATGGCTTTGGCCTGGGGATTGGGGACACCTGTTATGGTCCAGCCCTCCATTCAAGAAGGAAGCCATTTATCATTTCAGACAAATGGAAAGAAGTAATACTGACTAAAAGTAGTATTGACAGCTCATGGAACCTATTATTATTAGCCCAAATATTGAATAGCGTTCTAGAATTTATCTAAGGGTCTTAGATAAGACAAGAATTAAACAAATCCCAGTTCATGTGGCAGCTGTGAATTATTTGTCTCATTCACAAATCAGACTATAAAAAAATTGTTCTTTCCATGAAATAGTCCTATACTGAATTGGTAGAGTTGGCAAGATTCTCCTCTCTTCCTTCATTCCCTTTATAAAATAGGAAAGGAACTTAGGTTTTTTTGGTATGCATTGGACATATTAATTCATTTAATTTTTTTAAAAAATAATTTGTATTTAAATATTTAAAGACAACAAAGGTTCAAACGTACAAAACTTTTACAAAAACATATAAAATTCAACTCCGTTTTGTTATATTATCTATATATATTTGATTCTGTATATTTTGGAACTTTTATCAGTATCTTCCTTTGTATCCTTCGGATTTTCGCCTTTCCGATTCTTCTTAATTAATTTCAAATCTGGTTTTCACCCACTCATACCATTTATGCCATACATTATTACATACTGATCTTTTTTTTTTCTTATTTGCATACTTAAATTATCTATTTCTGCCCATTCATATTTTTTTTGTGCCACTGCCAATTTTGTGGGTGCTTCTGGTCTTTTTCAATTCTGAGCAATTGTTAATCTTTTAGCTGTTAAAATATGTATTAATAAGTAGTTGTTTTGTTTATTTAAGTTACCCCCAAGAATCCCAAGCAGAAACAATTCCGGGTTTTTTTGTATTGTTTGCCCGATGATTTCCTCCATCCATTTTCACATTTGGTTCCAAAAGACATCGATGATTGGACATGTCCACCACACATGATAGTAAGTGCCATCATCTGCCCTGCATCTCCAACATTTTGGTGACCTGTCTTTGAACATTTTGGCTAAAACCCCCAAGATGCTATTCAAACAGCCTGGGGGGGGGGGGATTTGTGCACTGCACAAACTCGTCTGGTTATTTTTTAAAAACTCAGGACAACAGATTAAAACCACATATGACGGATGATGTGGGATTAAACCAATGTCAGGCTTGCAAGTAACCCTCCCGAGAAAATCAGAACTCCGAGGCTAACTTATGTTCCTCTAAGCCTGTGATGGCGAACCTATGGCATGTGTGCCAGAGGTGGCATGTAGACTCCAACATGAGACTGTACAGTAGACAGACAGACAGACAGACAGACAGACCAGTATGTATAAAATGTCATGGTTCACTCATTGTGCAATGAATGGACAACCATAACATGCAATCTGGACTGTTACATTATTTGCAGAAAATGCTTGCAAAGAAACCTAGAGTAACAACAGGGAGCAAAAAGAACTAAGTTTCATAGGCTTACTCGATCAACTATGCTTCAAAGATGGCAATGAAGGCTCATGAAGGTTCTAAGCCAACACCAGACAAACCACAGCATGGTTAACCAACATATGGAACATACAGCTATTATATAATGGAGTAAGAGAGTTGGAAGGGACCTTGGAGGTCTTCTAGTCCAACCCCTGCTCAAGCAGGAGACCCTATAATATTATATTCCACAAGAACAGTTGTCCAGTCTCGTCTTAAAATCTTTCAGTGATTTTAAGTGCACCCACAACTTCTGGAGCCAAGCCATTCCACTGGTTAATTGTTCTCACTGAACAATTGTCAGGAATTTCAGTCAGGAAATTTCTCCTTCATCTAGGTTGCTTCTCTCCTTCATTAGTTTATACTTCTTCTTGTCGTTGCTGTTAGTTGCGAAGTCGTGTCCGACCCATCGCGACCCCCATGGACAGCATTCCTCCAGGCCTTCCTGTCCTCAGTTTATACTTCTACTATGCAGCAAAAAGTCTTTTTTTTAAAACAAAAAACAAAAAAGCTGAGGTTCAAGCCTTCTTGAGGTTGCCAAAAGATTGAAACCCCTTGGACGTTTTGCTTGCAGAACAGCCCTGAACTGACTTTAATTGACTTTGGAGTCAGATTGTTTTAAAGATTAATCTCTTAACTACTATTACCGAGTGCTGCATTCAACTGCTATTGAACTTAAAATCGCCCTGCGTGAATATAAATGGAAGATGCACCATAAAACTGCAGGAGCTATTGAACCTTTGGTCAGAAGGGGCTGCCGTGGGCAAGCAGGACTCCTAGACAAATGAAGCACCTCCGAAGTTAGAAGCGGAATCTTCCGTCTCAATATTCCCTCGCATCTCCCAAAGGTGCCTGACCCTTAAAGGAACTTTGCACTTGGTTGGCTTCAATGCTGTAAAAAAAAATAAAAATCATTCTTGGTTACATTTTTTTTTTTTATCTTTGACCATGGTTTGACAGTAGACCGTATGTCACCACTGCACTGACATCTGCTCTTCTCCTCCGATCTCCATCCCTCGAACTAAAAGAAAAGAAAAGATGAAAAGAATCATCTTGTTTATTTCTAAATTTGGCCAGATCTTGTTGCACGATAGGCTGGCGTTTGCTGTTAAAGCAGAAAATTACAAGGAGGCTTAATTGACCCTCTTGTGTCTTTGAAAAATACTGTCTGTTGTCTCTAATTGACCCTCTAGATACCTTTACGAAACAATGAAGGAACCTTCGGTAAATAGTGGACGGTGATGATTAATAGCCATGGATAGGTTGGGCCTCTGGTTCACGGCGCTGCGTTGTAGTTGCTTCTTAAAACACAAAACAATCCCCCCCAAACTAGACGAGTTCTCTGTCCTTCCTAAACATCAGGCTAATTCCAAAGAGAAAACAGTCTGCCTGTGGCTTGTTATACAGGAGGGAGAGGAATCCATCTCTTGCAAATATCCTAACGAAACAAATGCAGACTTAAATGGGGCTTAAGCAGCTATCTATCACGGGAAGCAAAAGGGAAATCTCCTGGATTTCTCGTTGAGAAGAGGAACAAGACCACATGCTGCCGAATACCTCCACATGACCGGTGCGGTCACACAGAGGGGGCTTGCTGAGGGTCCCAACGACTGCTATGTGTCGTTTGGTGACCCCCAGAAAAAGGGCCTTCTCTGTGGCGGCTC
>JANHFP010005084.1:39154-50549 GCA_032468135.1 Calamaria suluensis
CTTTGGCCACCTAATGAGAAGGAAGGACTCACTGGAGAAGAGCCTGATGCTGGGAAAGATTGAGGGCCAAAGAAGAATGGGACAACAGAGAACGAGGTGGCTGGATGGAGTCACTGAAGCAATAGGCATGAGCTTGGGTGGACTCCAGAGGATGGTGGCGGGCAGGAAGGCCTGGAGGAATGTTGTCCATGGAGTCATGATGGGTCTGACACAACTTCACAACTAACAACAACAACCAACCATGGTGTCAACAATAAAGTATTGGCAGAGGTGGGTCAGAAGAACAAGCAAAGAGATTCCATGTTGAACTGGGAGAAGTGACACCTATCCATATGGTTCTCTGAGGGGAGAGAGAATTATAACATGTATATGGTCATGTCATCATGCAAATGCCATAAGTAATATTCTTACATGGGACATTGTGACCAATTTATGTAACTGTGGCATTCAGAAAATAATATCACTTTGATGTTATTGTTTCACTCACTGCTATGTAGATTATATTGCCAACCATCTGACAATGAGATCTTAGCGGGATCTTGGAATGTACACGCACTGATTTTATTTCTACTATAACTTCTTAAATGGTGAGAACGGTTGAGTTTACAAACTGAAAAAAGCCATAAGTCCTGGTTTGGACATCACAATGAGTGTCATACATCAACCATTACAAATAAAATAAGTTGAGCACAAGATAGAAATCAATATATTTTTCTTTAAAATGTACAAAATGATGATCCTGACTAACATGCTAATGACTGGTTACAACATGCCAAACCAAGTAGTAAGAAGAACTGAGAAGTAAGGATAATTTTTTTGACAGAACAATTAATCTATGGAATGGCTTGCCTCCTGGAATTTTGGGTGCTGGAGATTTAAAAAAAATAGACTGGACAACCATTCCACCCAGATGACATAAGGCAGAGGTCTTAAAACTTGGCAGCCTTAACACTTGTGGACTTCAACTCTCAAAATTCTCCAGCCAGCATAGGACTTCTGGGAGTTGAAGTCAACATGTATTAAAGCTGCCAAGTTTGACGACTTCTGGCATAAGGTCTCCTGCCTTGAGCAGGGAGTTGGTCTAAGGTCCTATGATTCTATGTACTATGTCCTAATTCATATTAAGAACATACTGTATTCTAGCATCCTAACCTTCTAGGGACATTATAATACAGATTACGTTTTATAATATCTGCAGCTAAATCCACAGAAAGTTGCCATATCTTCTTGGCACATATTACAAAAGAGAACCATTTTTATTCTACTGCAATTCTTTGATTGGAAGTGAAAGAGCAAAAAGTTTCAGAACTGGTCCAAGATATTTTGCTCCTCACCATTATACAGAGTTGAATAAATTAGTAGCTGTCATGTATTTCAGCAATAGCCAGAAGCTTATTGTAGGGAAGCTTATTCTCTATTAAAACATATCCCTAGTAGCATCTGTCATCTTTGAGTTCAACAGGAAGCAAAGTCTCTACAAGCATAGATAACTTCCCACCAGTATCCACACCCAGTATGGACCAAACACTGGAAGAACCAGTTTAATGTGCATGGTATCCATGCCTTTTTTACTGGACTTGTATTTGTAAAAGAAAATATTGATTTTGGGTGGCACATATGCAGCATACCTCATGAGCATGATCCTATTCCTCTTTGTCAATTAATACTGAGTGCAGTAGAAGGGTTCTTCTATAACAAGCCATTTTCACCTCTTCAAAATAAGAGGTCAAA
Organism: Calamaria suluensis; assembly: GCA_032468135.1. Lineage (NCBI taxonomy): Eukaryota > Metazoa > Chordata > Lepidosauria > Squamata > Calamariidae > Calamaria > Calamaria suluensis. The sequence continues at coordinate 40,886 of JANHFP010005084.1, forward strand.
CCAAAACCACAGGACACTAAAATTAAACATGCACAGATAAACATACAGAACAACTACTTTTGATCTAGGAACACCAAACATCTTCCCTTCCTTCTTTTTATAGTCCTACTCAATATCACTGATCTACCAATGATCTCTATGCTTTTCACTAATTGATTAAGCTAGCATGTCTTACATCCCTATGCTTATTTCTTCCATTATGTTTGTTTTTTAGAACTGAAGGAAGTGGGGGATCTATCACAAACCAACTCTCTCTATTTACAAATCACAAAACAAGTTCTGATCTTATGTTTTCTTTGGTGATAAATTAACCTCGGAGAAAAGAATCAACAATGCAGATAGCAGCACGTGGCTGATTTTTGTCTGGCACAGAAGTTAATTAAGTACCCAATTAGCCCTTGGAAAGAGGCTTGCAAGGAGTACTGAGCTGAGGCCTAGATGTAAAAAGAAACTCGATAACATTATTGATCACAACAAAACATTAGCCAACAGCTACCATGGGAGCTACCGTGTTTCCCTGAAAATAAGACCCTGTCTTATGTTTTTTTGAACCCTGAAATAAGCGCCCGGCCTTATTGACATGCGCTCAAAAGCCCGATTGGTCTTATTATCAGGGGATGTCTTATTTTGGGGAAAACAGGGTATTAAAAAGGCAAATATTATTTGGGATACACTAACAGGAGTTAGAATCCAGAACATGGGAAGCAATTGTCCTGAGATACACTGTTCCTGGCATCAGCATTCAAGGAGTACTAAAGCAAATTCAGAAAAATGCTATCAAAGGTGAGAGAAAGGAGGAAAGGCAGTATGGAAACAAAGTCCAGTGAGAAATGATTAAAGGATCTGGTGTGTTTAACCTGCAAGAAAAACAACCTAGGCAAGATACAACAGCAGTTTTCAAATATCAGGACTGCCCCTCAGAGCAGAGAGTGAACTCATTCTCCATTGCTTCTGGAGACAGGACCAGAATGAACAAGGTTAAAATTACAAAGCAAGAGGTTCAGACTCTTCCTTAAGAGACACTATGCATATCAATGGCACAGAATTCCCTATGACCTGATGAATTCTCCTTTTGCTAAAGAACTTCAGATAGAGGCTGTATGGTGACCTAGAGATGCCCCAGCATATTTGGCACTGAATAGAGGGCTGATTGATCAACAATTTTCCCCATGCGCTGATGCTTTTGCTAACAGAACTAGGTGCAAACGGTGGAAAAATAAGTAGAACTTGTCACTATGAAAACCAACATCTGACACTATTCACTTCCAAAAAATTTAGAAATGGATACATGACATAGAATAATTTGTACAAAGAACAAGTGTCCGGAAACCTCTTATTGGAGAATAACTTCATTATCAATTTATTTGAATCATAAATCCTTACAACTGGGATTCAACTAGGGCAAAATGCAGAGGTGTGGGCAGTTACATGTGCTCCAAGGATTGAACATGTTACACTTCTGCTTTGCGAGATAAATCGATTGACAGTTCCAATTAAAGCCCTTTATGGCATGGGACTAGGTCCATGATGGCGAATCTATGGCACGCGTGCCAGAGGTTGCATGTGGACCCATATCCCTAGCAAGCATTTCCCTAGCTCAGCTCCAGCGTGCATGCGCGTGCCGGCCAGCTGGTTTTCGGGTCTTCAGGACCCACTAGAAGTCAGGAAACAGGCTGTTTCCAACCCCCGGAGGGCCTCCAGGGAGCAGGGAAGGCCCTTTTTGCCCTTCCCAGGCTCTTAGAAAGCCTCTGGAGCCTGGGTAGGGTGAAAAATGAACCTTCCAGGCCCACTGTGCCAAAAGCGTGGGGGTGGTGTGGGGGATGCATTGAATTATGGGTGCGGGCACACACATGTACGACCCCCCTGTGCTTCCCCCACTTTTGGCACGCAACAGCAAAAAGGTTAGCCATCACTGGACTAGGTCATTGGATGGACCGCTTCTCCCCAGTTAACGTCATGCCTAGCAGGAGAGAATGTTGAAAGTCCCATCAGCCAGGGAATTTTATCATGTGGGACCTGGGACAAGAGCCTTTTCTACCATAGCCTCTGTCCTGTGAAATATTATTCCACTGAAGATGACACTGGCCCCAACCCTATTAGCCTTTTAGAAGGCCCTTAAAACATGATTCCGTCACCTAACTTGGGGATCCCTTGGTAGACAAGAACTTGCTAGATGGGTGTATGATAGTAAATTGAATGCACTCTCTTAATAGGCTTCTTCGGCATTTTGTTTTGTTTTGTCTTGTTTTTATTTCAATTTAAAGCTTTTTTTTAATAATCTTTATGTATTTATGTTCACCACCAAGAATCATTATGCGAGGTTGATGGCTATACAAATACAATCAATATATAAACTATAATTAAAACTGTACGTTGATGAATCAGTGTAAATTATCTGCCAAAGAATGCTGGCTTTGTAGTTGAATGCTCACATCATAATGTGATTTATTTGTTTCGGGATTACTGTAATATGATAATATATCTACCGTGACTGGTAAACAGTGGTTTATGTTTTAGTGCTATGTGTAACTCAAACAAATTTATTTAAGAAACTACCATTAACAAAATTGTAGCTCAACCAACATTAAAACAATTCTGTGCAGGAAACACGAGGATCTACTGAAGTAGATCTTATTTCTGCTTTCTCAAAAATAAATTCAGTACGATTTACTACTCCATAAATAAACCACAGTTCAACTGCTAAAACAAATATTAAATAATACTCTGTTTATGTGTACTGTTTGACTATCATTAAGTGTTGTACCTTATGATTCTTGATGAACGTTTTTCTATGTACACTGAGAGCATATGCACCAAGAAAAATCCCTTGTGTTTCCAATCACACTTGACCAATATTTTTTTTAATTCTATTCTAATCTATATGGGATATCATCTTCAATTGAGAAAAATATTCTGAATTTAGGCACAGCCAATTTGACCGATCTCACTAAATTGTATATCATTTTTTTTCAGAAAAGAATGTTAAATTTGATACAGATCTTGATGGAAAATGAATCCTTGGCACAATCTGAGCTAGGTTGTTTGCTTGGAGACATTTCATTACCAATTAGGTAACATCGTCAATGCCCATAAACTCCTCATTTCAACTAAACAGTTCCGATGCACAATTTACTTTAATCATCTGTTTAAATGTGATACAACAAGAAGACAATTTGATGGTACCTAATTACATGCCACAGCCTATACATTTTTGTAATAACAATGTTTAAAAATGTCACTTTGACATATTTGCCATAAGAAAGGAAAAGGCTCTGAAAAACAAAACTTTTCCAAGATCGGTTTTATTAATGTATCATTTTCAGTCATGGTATATTCAATAATATATATTGTGATACTTAAACCATAAGCTACGTCCAGATCAGACAAATATATATTAACACAATATAAATACTTATGCTAAAACTGATAGTTTTTTTGTAACCCTAAGTTAATTAAGTTAATTGTACATATTTTAATAGTTTTAATAGTTTTAATAGCCATTAATAGTGATTTAATCCTTTTTTAATTAAATTTTGTAAATGTTTGTTGTCTTTTAAATTGAATTGGCTGTACACCACCCTGTGTCTGCGAGGAGAGGGGCGGTATATAAATCAAATTAAATAAATAAATAAATAAATAAATTCACAGCCATTACCATATTTTCCCAATAATTTGTTTTAAAAGAGCAAAAGGAGAGAATCAAAGGACACAACAAAATAAAGATACTTTATGAAGCTAGCAGTAATATTTCCTATTTCTCATATTATATTAGAAGTATCTTATGGGAAATCGTACAGAATTCAAAAAGTCATATATAGAAATTCTAGTTCAAAATTCAGAGAATACATCTGGAAGTCATGACACACAGAGAGATTGACTTAGCTCAATCTTTGCCAATGCAAATAATCTACTACTCTAATGTTATAGTGAAAATAATATCATTTTACCACCCATTTTTAATTAAAACCCTTTTTTCCCATGCATCTTCATAATCTCCTGCTGTAGGATTCACATAATTAATCCTTATCTCACTTTACCTTGCTGCTGTCCTGTCAAACTGAGAAAGTATATACAAGGACCGGGTTTTTTAAAATCAGAATTTCTTACTGAAGATTAGGTAACCACCCAGAGAGTATCCACGCTTCTTCTGAACAAAACTGTAGGGAATACATCCAAGAAACACCCCTCTTACAGATAATGCTTTTGTCCTGCCTGCCAGTGGCAGCTAGCCAAGAAGGACCTCCGCATATGTTGCAACTGGATTTTCGGATTAATTCGTACTCTTCTTGACTTCTTTTTTTTCCCATTTCTGTAAAACCAAAACAACCCTGTGCACAGATGAACTTTCACACCCCCGACGATGCAGATTGCCAGAATAACATGCTACTCACTTTGCAACTGGAATGCACGAATTCAAATTTACAAGAGTTCGAGGGATTATTTATGAGTAAGTGTGCGTGTGTCAAATTGAAATCCGCTCAGCCACAAACCGGTTAATAGGGCTCTTCTGAAATCCGTCACTCAGATCTGCGTGGGCGCGAGCGCCCTATCGCTTCGACTGCGTGGTCGCACAGACTAGGGCTCGAATCCATAAGGAGTGCAAATTATGAATTCAACTGTCTTGGTAGAATAATTGAAGGGGTTATCGGGACTGCTAGGTCCCACGCGGGATTCAACCCTCTCTTGAGCGTTCCCACCTTTTGCGCTTTTTCACCAATTCCCGTTAGTCTGTTAGCTCGACCCTCCACATACATACATATAGACCGCTTTTATAAAATACAATAAAATTAGCTTTCACAGCAGTCCGGATCTGTTGTTTCGTTTTCCACCCCATTGCTGAACTCCGAAATTTCCTGGATACTTCGTCGATCACCTCTTTACTTATCTGCTCCTAATCCTCTGTCTCTCCCCCCCCCCCCCGGTCGTTAATGTTGTCCCCACCCCTTCCGTACCTTTTACGCCGGAGAGGAGCCCCCTTCCCTCGGTCGCTTCCCAAAAAGCTTCGCCTTCCCTGAAAAGCGACCGTTTTGTAATCCACTCGGTATAATAAGTCCCGATCCTTCTTCGAAGCGAGGATTCGGCTGAAGTTCCGTATCTTCGGGATCTACGGCGCAAGAGGCGGGAAGAGGAAACGAGGTGTGGGGCAGCGGCGCAGGCGTTTGTCACAGCCGCCCTGAATCAGAAGTGAAAGTAATTTTTTTTAAAAAAATAAATAAATAAAAGTTTGCTTAGAGGAGATGGAAGAGGAGAAGGCCGGGATAGGCTGGGAGGCTGGGGAGAGGCTCTGATGTAGAGCTTGGCTTTTAAGATCCCTTTTCTTCTTAGTGAATTTAAGGAATCCGGAAGGAGCCTCTCCTTGATCCGAAAAGCAAACAAACAAACAAACAAAAGTCTGGGGTCTGCGTGATTCGAACCGAATAAATAACAGAAACCTTGGTTAAGGCACCTTGATTTATACTACCAAACCTGAACGTTTCAGGAGGGTTTGCGTTCAAAACTTTTCAAAACCTGAAAGCAAAAAGGGTTGGAATCAACACGCACCTCGTGTTAGAACCCATTTAGAACCCAGGAGTAAAATATGAGTTGGAAGGTTCCTAAGATGCTCTGCCTGTATGACTTATCTAAAAAAGGGGCAAGGCTTTCATTGCTAGGTTGTGGGGGAGTTGTTATTTTTTTACTCTTCTTCTGCACATCCCACCCTGATATCTCCTGGAAGCCTTCCATATGTAAGAAGGAATGCTGAGAAGTAAAAACTGAGACATCCCAGCCGGTGGTACCCAAAGATAAAGCTCTTATGAACAAACAGTGAGGATCATACAAAGAAAAATTATCATAGCTAACCTTGGTCTAAGCCAGAGGTCTTCAAACTTGGCAGCTTGAAGACTTGCGGACTTCAACTCCCAGAATTCTCCAGCCAGCAAAGCTTAATTACAATTTTTTGTAATTGTAGTCCACAAGTCTTAAAGTTGCCAAGGTTGGAGACCCCTGGTCTAAGCCATATTGGGTTTTAAACATGACAGTCAACATTTATATCTTACCCAGGAAGCTATGAGCAGCTAAGGGCAATGTTTGAGAGCAGGGGTAATATAATCTCCGGAGCTGTTCCAGAGACAAATCTGACCATATTTTTAAGTAACTATATAACTTCCAACTATTTACAAAGGTAGCCCTAAATAGAGTACATTGTTGTAGCCCAGTCAGAAAGTCATTTTTAGATCAGGAATGGGAATACTTGTTGTATTAGTTACAACTGGCAAGCATACAATACTTGTTCATTCCACAGGAATTTAATTTAATCCACAGAAGACGTTATCCCTGTTTCCAAATCAAAGCTCCTCATAATGAATACTTCTTAACTTTCCTGGATTCAGTTCTCATTCATTATACATATATAATAGATTTGGAAGAGACCATGGAGGTCTTCTAGTCCAGCCCCCTGATCAAGCACAAAACACTACCATTTCGGAGAAATGGTCCAATCTCTTCTTAAACAAAATTAGTGTTGGAGCACCCACAACTTCCGGAGGCAAGTCGTTCCACTGATTAATTGTTCTCACTGTCAGGAAATTTCTCTTTAGTTCTAGGCTGCTTCTCTCCTTGATTAGTTTAGAAACCCATTGTTTCTTGTCCTGCCTTCAGGTGCTTTGCAGCATAGGTTAACCCCCTCTTCTTTCTGCCAGCCCCTTAGATATTGGAGCACTGCTATATCATATCATAGATCATATTATCTTCGGAGATGGGGCGGTATATAAATCAAATAAATAAATAAATATTATATCATACACACACATGTCTGAATATTTATAAAATTCACTAAAAATCATTGATGACCCCACTAAATGTTTCATGCAGATGTTAAAAAGTATTGGTACCGGAATTAGACCCTGATAGACTCTTTATTAAAGTTCCTGGTTTGAGGGGTAACTGCCATCAAACACAGCCATCTGAGATCTTCTTGATTAGAAAAATAATATAATACAATGCAAGTGGAACTGTTTTTTATTATGAATGAGTGGAGAGCATTGAAAATGATCTGAGCTCTTGATAGGAGAATGTGATCTCTGATTATCTGATCTCTTGATAGGAGAATGTTTAGCATTCCGAATGATGAATCTGGTACATATTTTTTTCAGAATGATATAGGTTTACAAGTCATTTGGAATGTGAGAACAATAACGTTATTTTTTTAAAAAAGTTTCACATTTCTAAGGGTTAAAAATACCAGTGCAATAACAAAAAGCCACTTTTATTCACATGTTCAAAAATAAACCTCCTTATTTGTCAAAAGCAAATTGTCAACTATAATATAATAGACTGACAATGAAGCAGAGAAGGAGAGCAAATTGTAGCAATTTGAGCAAATTGGAGCAATTAGCTGTTTGTCCCTGAAGAGCAAATACCTGACAGAACAAGTACAACAGATTCTGGGGCTTCTTTCATAGAAAGGGTTATAATCTGAAGCCAACACGCACCTTGCTACTCAGGTTATACTGAATTCCACAAAATATTTATAATAGCAGCACATATATTCATGTGAGTACAGTAGTAAGAGTCAAAATTAGGAGGACTACTTCATTACATAGAGATAAAAACCTGTTTCATCTGAAGAGCTACCATGTTAGCGATAAGCACTGGATCTCTATCCATTGTCTAAACTAGGCATTTGCAAGTATATCTCAGAGGTCAAAGGGAGAGTCCAATTTCAGTTTAATTTCTGTTGGAAAGAGACTGGCAGAGCTGGGGATTCAAGCAGGGAATTAGCCTGGAGTCATTAAGTAGACACAGGAGGACACAATCTGACCCTTCTTGAATTCCATATCTACTTGCAACTGCCAACCTGGGAAGATAGTTGTGAAATAGGTATAAGCAATAAAGTGATTATTTGAACTCTTCATGTGTGGGTCTGGTTGTTCATGCCTGACAATTTCATACAATATCCCAGAGACTCGCTTGATGGACGACTGAACTAAATTTAAAATGGACTAACAGTTGCTGCCATTATGTTACCCAAAATGTGGGATTCAGTTATTAATTTGTAATGCAAGGCTTAGGCACTTTCTCTGGAGAATCAGATACTAACAATGAGCATGGTTGTTTATCTAGGATACTAATCTTAAAGGAGCTGTGATCTTTTCCTGTGTGGTCCTGTACCTCATGGCAACATAGCCTCAGCCCCAGACACATACGGTTTAGCTACAGGAAGGACCAATATATTCTTCTGACCTGAGAACCACGTTCGATCTTTGATGGCATACTCAGGAAGACAGTCATAAAAATTGCCAGTTTAGTTTCATTTAATTTATATTTAAATGCTGTAGAATTGCATATCATTGTTGTTATTACTGTGGCTACATATTTAATCATTTCCATCCTATACAGCAAACACAACATTGAGTAATAATAGGGGCCATGCCATGATTTTGTGGAGCCATATTCAATCAACACCATGGTTTTGACTCTCGTGCTGAAGATGAAGCTCCCAGAACAAACAGCTTTGCCAAAGGAATTATCTACAATCAAGGAAGCATATAGGGATTAGGCTGGAATTTAAAAACAACAAAACACCAAGCAAGGGAAAAAGGAATTGGATTGGACTCGATCTGGATCTCCTGATAGTTTTCATTTTGTTTCCTTTGTTTTGTTAGACAGTCTTAACATTTTCAAAATACTTACTTAACATGTTTAAGCCTCCAAAACTTTCCAAGGCCCCAAACAAGCTGATGGGAAGATCTCCTTCAGCTAGTTCTACTGACTCTACTGCTCTGGATCCCCCCCCCCCCATTTTGCTTCAATCCTACTTGAACCAGGAAAAACAAACAGAATCCCATAAGGAAGAGCAGGAACTTCTGAGACTTACTTCACAGTTATTGTTACTAGGGAAACGGCTTCCTTAACATTCATGCATGCTGCAACCCTGTCTGCGTCTTATGTCTGCAGCTCAGCCAGCTGCCTGAAGGAGAAGGGTAGGAAGGGAAAAGCATAAACATCTGCTGCAGTTTTTTCCATGCATGTCAGCCTGAAAAAATTAATCTTTAGGATGTTCAAAACTTTTAGGGTATTCAATTATGCTAATAAAATGAAGTTTGTTTGAAGGGCTGTTCTTTTATATTTTAGTTTCGTGATGTTTGCCACTGTTTGTTAGGAAAAATATATCCCATCCCTTTCCTTCTAATTGAAAGATGGCTATCTTTATTTCTCCAGCTCCTGCAATTGTTAACCTTGGTTCCTAGGCTAGTATTTTCTATTGGTTCTTGGCTTTGATTTTACTCTGTTCTCTCAGCTGATTTACCTTAGTGTAGCTATTCTTTTTCCAATCTCATTTGCTTTTTTGCATTTAGACTAATTTCTCAACTTTCCTAACTTTGGCAACTTTAAAATATGTGGACTTCAACTCCCAGAATTCCCAGCTACCAGGTAAAAATAAAGCTCACACATCTTAAAGTTGCTGAGGTTGTAAAATACTGTTCTAAACATCAGTTATTTGCATTTTGAGGCCATTCATCTATTTCTGCAGTTCCAGAAAATTGACTTGGTCCTTGACTATAGTGATAGACTGATTCCTGAGCCTCAGCTGACTGAGCAGGATTCCAAATACAGACTGATGTTACTTTATGCATTTATATCACTTCTCTACCACTCAAAAACTATAGTTGTATAAACAGTG